>JAYMFT010386407.1:0-35547 GCA_038088735.1 Panulirus argus | reverse complement strand
CTCTCTCTCTCTCTCTCTCTCTCTCTCTCTCTCTCTCTCTCTCTCTCTCTCTCTCTCTCTCTCTCTCTCATTTTTTTAAGCCCATCTGTTCCTTTGTCATGTGTCACTTCCTCTTAAATATGTCTTTCATAATGCTTTGAGATATCAAGAAGAATAGCTAAGGTTTATTCTGCACCCTTAAATATAAGCAGGAAAAGTTCATGATTGACATTCCACCTATAGATATTAATTTTCATTAAAATCCTCCCTTATTTCACTCTGCAGAGTTACTTATTGAAGAATACCTGTTGATAAATTACACGTACTTTTTGCTTTTGGTATTGTTTATAAAGCTAAGCAAGTGCAGTATGAAACTAGTGTGACTTTAACTGGAAGAAAATCAACCATAGTATTTAGTGGGAGTGGCACAGTTAGTTAAGTTTTTGTTTATCACATTGATCCTAATTCTGTATGATTTAAATAAGATTAACTGATAAGTGATTCTGCAATGATCATTAGTATCTCAACATTTCATGTAAAGAATTTATATTTTTTAGTGCATTCATATTTAGAACTGTATGTGTAATATTTGTCAGTTTGTTGGTAAGTAGTTGTTTACATGAATATGTAATTTTTTTTGTAGGCCTGTTTCATTAGATTTTAAGTATTCAGTTTATATCCAGGCAGTCCCATCCTTGCTAGAAAATAAGTAGATTAGGTAAGAAAATTTGTCTCAATGATTTTTCATTGCGAAATAACCCATTTTAGCTTAGATAAACATATAGTATAGAAGTAGTGTAAGAATATTGACTAACCACACAATTTTCATGATGTACACAAAGATTAGAGTTTTGAAGCATTTAATATTTAACAGGCTGCTTTTAATCTGTATAATCTTCAGGAATAAATGGAGTGGTTTTTACAAATTAAAGGCAGTTATTGAATTGAATGACTGTTAATCTTGAAGGACATGTTAGCTCAGTAATCATATTGTAGTTCACAGTGGTTTGCACCATGACACTTAGGATTTTGTGCTCAAGGCTGTAGAGTCTTATGCAGTTGCTGAACAAACAAGTGTCACTTAATTTTTTTCATGAATCAGAGAGCCTGGCATTATGGCCTAAAAACTCAAACCTCACCTAATAATAGTACATCTCTTAAACTTCCCACTTTAGAGAGAATGGAAATGAAACAAAGTAAAGAATAGAAAGACATCAGTGATTTCCTTTAATCTTGACATACTGTACTGAAAATAAAATGAGCAAAATTATATGTAGGAAATCTTGCTTTCAGTGTTGTGCTATAATTGGCATTAATTAGATTACCAAAAGATAAGAGCTTAAATGGGATGTTTATCCCATATAGTTTCACCATTCAGTGTATGTGAATTTGTGTAGTCATGCTTTAGGACAGCCAGAATAGATCCATTGGAACTTAAAACTTATGAGTAATAGTATTCAAGACTGATAGGTGTGACCTTTAATAGTGATTGTAAAGATTATTGCTAAATCTGTCATTATACTTATTATCGTTTCTTGAATTAACTGGCTTCCTAGTTCTCTGTAGTAAAGACAAAGATTTGAAATATGCACACAAATGGAAACTTGCTTATCATTTTTATTAATTTATTTCAAATTGCCAATGAGTAGTACAATTTACGAAACCAAATGGCAAAACATTGCTTGCTAAAATTTAATCTCAACTACTTGCTAATCTTACCATTTCTTCCATTCCCCTCTTATCCTCTTCACATGTTAGCACCCCCCTCACCTGCTTCTTCTGGGGTTGTTAGTGAGCAGGAGTACAACAGCCGATCCTCTGGTGCTTCATCCCCTCCTTTGCCTCCTCCACCAACTAGTGATGCTGACATTCCTCCTGCAGTGCCTCCTCACTTCATGGAGAAAGGTATGTAGATATTAGTTTGTGTTACTGGTAATGTTTGTAATAAACCTTACTTTATGCTTTTATTCTTTTTCATGGGGTCTTTTCTACCTAATATAGTATCTTTTATACCTATTGTAAATATGTAAATGGATTAGTTGATAGGGTGAGATACAGTTGACCATTTGCACAGATAAGTTGATTCATCAGCAGAGAATTTACCTTTTTTAGTATATGGACACATGGTTGTATAAAGGTAATTGAATTGTGGCTTTGTTGGTAACATTTTAGTGGATGATACTCCAGCTCCACATCGTGCTCCAGGACCCAATCCTCCTGCAGTTCCACCACACTACATAGAGAAAGGTTAGCATTTTGACTCATGTGTCTTGAAAGTGTCTTGTCTTCAGTCCCTGTCGTTTAAAATTAGTCAAGATGAAAATTCATATCATATTGGTTCATATAACATTTGTGAGTTAACCATATTCATTGCGCTTACTCTTACATGTAAGCTTATCCTTATGTAGACTTTCTAGATTGTAGTGTTTCCCATGCCCATTTTCATCTATTTCATGGGCACTGTTTTCCCTTTTATCAAATTTCCTTGGCTGCTTCACCTGCTTAGTGATTCCATTTTTACATGTAAATTTGATGTAAATTAACTGCTACAAATAATTTCATTTACCACACATTTCTCTTAATTCATCAGGATCATCAGAAACTCATATTGGGTATTTGATTAATTGTTCCAGACCAATGATGGGGGGAAAAAAAGGGTGCCTGGTCTCCAAACTGTTTTCTCAAGCATCTTGCACTCTTCTAAGTATTGTTTCCAAGTACACAACATAGCATAGTGCTACGCTTTCCTTTGCTGTGCCTATTCTCAGCTGCCACAGACTACACCATCTTGCTATTTTTCTATTAAACATTGAGATTCGACACTTCTTTCACCTTAGGATTAGTGAACATGTTGTGAGCCAGTTGCACTTATAAAGGCAGCTTGAAGGCAAAATTTTTAAGCTGCTCCTCTTAATATGACTGTCCACAACTTTGGCAGACTCAGGAACACCTTATGAAGGTATTTGGATGATATTTAGCACACACATCTATACTATACATAGATATATTCAGCTTCATATAGACTCACATAACACATACATAATGCCAGTCTTCACCTTAAGAAAAAGCTTGTAAGAGTAACTTATTGGGGGCACAGACTTCATGGATATGCATTTTAGTGTAGATTTCTTTCATTTTTCAGTGATTGCTGTGTATGATTACTCTGCTGACAAAGAAGATGAGCTAACTTTCCAGGAAAATGCTGTCATCTATGTAATCAAGAAAAATGATGATGGATGGTGGGAGGGCGTCATGAATGGTGTGACAGGTCTTTTCCCTGGAAATTATGTTGAGCCACTTATGTGAGGTGAACACCTAAACAACACCATGTGGGACACCTACCATTTTGTAAAGTTGGAGTCTTGAAGGATCACACAGTATGCAACTAAGGATCTTTATCATGAGACTATCTGGGAGTGTATATAGTATAGAGCAACCGATGAATTTGCTTCTCCCTTACATAACTTTCCTTGAACCGCTGTGCAGAAGGCAAATTCTTTTGTAAAAGTTAAAGTGGTGATGAGTTTTATAATCATTGGTGAGTGCTTAATGGGAATTTCTCACTTGAGAAATACAATGGATTTTTGTGTTTATTGGCTTGTGAAATGCCTTTCCCCTTCAGGAATCATGTAGAAAACACACATATATAAAGTATAAGTCAGAAGGGTTTTTACACTTAACAGACAATAGTTTTTGCTTCTTGCATGGGAATTATATGAACCACTTTAAGTTCAAGCTAAACACCTATTCCCTTGAACGACCTTTCAGAAGACCCACACTTGTGTAAAGTCAAGGCCTGTGCAGTTGTACAGAAATTTTTGGAAATTTATAAAGATAAAAAAGTATTTTAGTTGAAATATAGTGTTTAAACATTCTTTATCATGTTTGTGTTATGTTGAAGGGTCTTACTTCATACCATGTTCATGTGTTTGTTTTTTCCTGTTATTGTCAGTATTAAGGATACTCTTCTAGATATGTGGTCTTCACTCCGATATGAGCCTTGTAAACTGAAAATTGTGTAATAATTCCCAGAGGCACACAGAAGGATCATCTGAAAATCTTGCAGTGCTGTAGTTGCTTTATACTGCACACCTGGTTCCTCCTTAATGTTTGGGATATATTCCTGGAAACCAGAACTTACTGGGATCACTGGATGGTGGCTCACATATTACTAAATGATTCAGTGTGAAAAAAGGTTATGTTTCTGAGGGAGATTTCTCATCCAAATATTCACACAAAAATGTGAGTGAAATATCTAGAAATGTATAGTACAGTTCAGTTACATTATTTAACTCGGTATTTAAACAAAAACAAAGCACAGAATATTGTATTTTTAAGTTAATTAGTTATTCAGCACTACAGCATGTAAGAGGTTAGGGTGTGTTCCTGACTCTCAACCTACCTTCCTCCAGACCCATTTTTATCATTGTTCATGACATTGATAGGAAGCAAAGTCACATGTATTGCATCTACTTACACAGACACTGATCAGTGTTAAGTATAGTATGTAAGTTTACTGTATGAAAACTACAAAAGTGAGAAGAGCTTTCATCAGCTTGTTGGAGATCCTCCCTCATCTCTTACTAATGATTATATCACATTTGTGGTAAAAAGTGAAGTGTAGGATTTAGGATACAACTAATGGATGTAAAAGTAAAGAAGGAAAGAGATTTACAAATTAATACCCAGTGAAAGAAGCCAGCTGTTAGGGCAGTTCATGGTGGAGCAAAAGTAAGTGCTGATAACTCCATCATTGCCCTCTTCCCCTTTCTGTCACATTTGCATGGAATGATAATAATTTAGGATGTACTATACAAATACTGAATGTAAGATCAGAGAAGGGGAAAGTTTTAAACAATATTAGCCAATAGAAGAAGCCATCCAAAACGGCATGCAGTGGTGTAGCAAAAGTGAGCTGGAGGGAGGAGGAGGTTTTTACTCCTCTGCCTGCCTCTCGTCTGTCACTGGCCCCTCTGCCACCTATTCTTTCTCATTCATTATAGGATTGGCAGTTTACTTCTTTCCTTGTTTTGGAATGAATTAAACTTTTTATTAACTGTAAATGTAGTGGATTCCATATCAGTAAGAAAACTACCATATACTCTTTATGCCATGATGGATGCTGCTACATGCTAGTGAATGATCATTCAGGTCAGAGATTGCATACCAATGCTGCATATGGTTTTTAAAACTTCTCACATTATTTCCATAAAGACGGTAAGCAGATAACCAGATAGTGAGTCAATTGGTAGTGAGGACCAGGTGTATGCTGTCTATTGCTCCTAGGTAGTTTTACAGAGCATAGTACTTTATTATTGAAAACTGAAGATTCATGATTCTACCTTCTCTGCTTTACTAAGTATGGTCAAACTTGAAATATGTATTACATATCTTATTTCTGTAAATTGTCTTTGACCAACATAAGGAATAACTTATTCATCTGTAACCTTTAGTGCTGAATACCTGTTGGCTGACATGTCATTGCTATTTGATATTACCTGTTTTGTAAGATTTTATGTCTTTTATGTCTTGTACTTCATGAGTAAATCAGTTTCACCTGAGGTCATTTGTTCCTGAAAGTAATGGATTGGTGGATTTTTTTCTTTGTATTTGGGAACCAATGTACTAAATAGCTGAATATTAGTGGTGGATATAAAAGGAGAATTATCTCTGGAGATAAGGGAGAAAAAACTGCCAACGTATCTCCTGTATGTTTTAGATGATGACTAAGAAGGACAGGACTGGAAACCTGGAAATCTTCTCCTGTATTACTTTCTAAAGGAATGAACACAGGAAAGTGCTATATGAGGATCTTTTTTCCTCAAAGGTTCATTCATCTGTTCTGGATGCTACCTCGCACTTGTGGGAAACTGCAGTCATGTACGAAAGGAAGAAAGTATAAGCAGAGCTGCCAGCCATTAGGTTTTTTGTATTTATTTATTTTTTTTTTTCAGATAAATACGGCAGACTATTTTTCTTAGTAGAGTACATTTTTTTTAAATTCTGATTGAATTTTCATGTATTGTACATGTATTGTGTATGTAATTATGGGAAGTTCACAGGGGTGCACTGTTCAATATATAGTGTATGTTCTTATCACGTACACAAGTACTAATGCAGTGTACAAAATACCAGTTGGATATCATTCAATTTCCAACCATTTTGCGGAAATGACTTCACAGATTGTTGCAGGTCAGTCTTACCGTCCGATCATATCTTTAGCTTGTGTAGTCAGGCTAGTCCTACTCCAAGGCCAGGTTCTCTTGAGGCTTTAAAATGTCATGCAGAATTATCATGTATAGAAGTGGATAAGAAATTACTAGTTCCCTTCCATGATATAACAAAAATCTCTCCAGCCAGGACTGAATATGTGTGGTCACACAAACATTAGAACCTGTGTTGACTTAGTTCGAGGACCAAAAATGAAACACTACTGACTAATTACTTTGTTGGTTTTAAAGTGAACAATTGTGGACTATCTACATGTAGATAAATGAATGGAGATAGCAGCTTGAACACTGGACATCATAATTTCCTATATTGAAAGTGCACCTTGTATTGTGAGTGGTTGTAAATTTTGTTTTGTAAAATTCCTCTTTTTTACTCTCTCTCTCTCTCTCTCTCTCTTTTTTTTTTTTTTTTTTTTTTTTTTTTTTTTCTTTTTTTTTTTTTTCCAAGGTTGGCAGCTCAGTATGAGATTGAAGGTTGCCTGAGAGAACTAGATGAAAGAATGGAAAAGCTTTTGTGAAAGGATGCATTAATAGAATAATAATTAAAAATGTAAAACATGTGATAGCAGAAGTAGTATAAGACTACAATTGTCATAAGATTAGAAATCTTTTGAGGTGATATGTTAGTGCTGTACCTTTTCATTGGTTATTAAGAGACTCGTATCTACCTTTCCTTTGTTGGCTAATAGTAAGATTTGTATTTTATTACCTTTTTTCAACCCACTGTATTCTCTACCAGTACCAAGAAAATTGTTGATATATTTACTTTCAAGGGTTGATTGTATTTACTCTGTTAAGGTGCTGCTGATGGTGTCCTAGTCACTTCCCATTGTTAATAACACATTCCTGAAGAAATGTGTATACAGTTAAAATAGTCTTAAGTCCTATCCGAATGTGGAGAACAATAATATCAAATACCTAAGACAGAATGTTAGTAATGTAACTCATGTATAGATAACTTTTAGTTGATATAACCTTTGACCTTTATTAGATGGAATGTGTTGATTAAGCAATACAATCTTTGCTAAGACTCGGAGAGGAAGATCCATAAGGTTTTCCATCTGAAGATTCTTTCTATATCCTGTATGGTCAAAACCAGACTGAAAGTACTTGTGGAACATTCCACTTGAAATTTTGTTTCTAGATAATGTGTGCATGTTTTATATATATATATATATATATATATATATATATCAACCCATGACTGATGTAAAATGGATTATTTGGTAATATGGTTGGTAATGACGTCTTTATGGTGACAATTGTTTCAGTAGCAGAATGAATGTACATAAGTGAATTGTATGTGGCTGCATATTGACACAGGTGTTAGAGAAGCAGGATAAGGGGTGCAAGGTGTGTTATGTGGTATGTGGTTGCATTGAGTGTATGCATCAGAAATTGACATTTTTTCTTTCCCGTTTTTCTTTATATGATTAAATAATCAGAATTTTTAGAGTGTTATTCTCCACTCAGTTGTTTATCTCCCAGCTGATATAGTTAGTTCAGGTATTTTAGAGATTCATTTGATAATTGAAAGAAAAAATAAAACCAATTAGCCAATGTTTAACATCTCAGAGGAATAAGTTTGAAGATATCATGATTAGATCAATAAATGGCTATTACATGGAGAAAATTGAATTAGTGTTGCACTTTTAGATATTAGTGTCTGATTTTTCATCATTTTACAGTTATTTATTACATAGTTTGTCGTTGTTAGTTGCATATCTTTTGTGTTTTTATATGCATGTGGCTCACTGCATTAAAAACACTATTTCCTCTGCAGAATATTTCAGAACGAAAAGTTACTGAATCTCCTCATACAGGGTTTTTCTTGTGCAGTAACTTCTGTCTGTACAGTCCGTCGTTATCTCTACACTCAGATGCTGTCTTTCTCCACATTCCCCTTCCTCTTTAATCGTACATTCTGTATTTGAACTACTTTCACAGCTCTGATTGTACACTTTGCTTCATCCTTACTAGGCACTACATTTTAATCGTGATTAAAAGTACAGCAAACAGCATTCTGTGCTTGCATAAGGGCTAGATACTGCAGGTTTTATACTTTCAGGGGAACAAGAACTTGTAGAACAAGTGAAATACAAATTTGAAGGGAATTGATGGTATGAGTGGTTACAATTATGAACACTGAATGCCGCCTTCTCTTATACATTTGGCCAAAATACCAACCACAAGATCGCAGTGAAATTGAATTCTCATAATCTGCATTCCAGTTTCTTTAAACATCAAATTTTATTTAAGATTTTGATTATCGCGTGCCCTTGTATGATAAGGTAATTGTGTTATTTGAGCAATAGACGTTAACCTTGTTTATCGCTGTAAAGAGTCGTCGCCAACACGAGTTTCCCCTTACTTGAGTTGCCAATGTTCATGTTAAAGTTTTTTCTGTATCTTTATCTACAATTCTTTGGTATTACTATTGTATACAATGTTTTGTTCTAATGAACTGAAACAGTAAAACGTTTATAGATTAGAATACATTTCCAAGAATCACAAGAAAAACCGGTTACTGGCAAATATTCAATCATCGCTTGTGTATGTCTGGGTGCGGTTTGGGTGAGTTGTCACAGAATGCATTTTACTTGTGTTAATACAAAGTGCTAAACAAAAATAATGTTTGTTTTTATTACTATATTGGCAAAGTCTTAAATCGGCGATATGGTTCTGAGCAACAGCAACACAAGTCAAATGTATGTTGATTTACAGGGGGAGAATGATACGTCAACGATGATGATTCATTTGAATTTGTAAGTATATTATGAATTTGCTTAATATTTGTATTTACAGATATTACTACATTTTAGGAACTGAATGGTGGGTACGGTACAAGTAAATACCATACACGTGGAGTCTAGTACTTGATGTTAAACCCAGACACAACTACCTCGCCTCTCGAGAAGTTTTTAATTCTATCGTCTTTACCATTTAGCTTCGTACACGTTATTGTAGCATGTAGGAAACGCTAGTTTTATCGTAGTGTCGCGGGATTATAGTTGAGAATTAGATGCACACTATATAGTGATCTAATCATAAAAAAAAACACTGAATTATCCTTATGTAGTGTGCAGATAAGGCAACAAAGTTGATTGAACGTAGCCAAAGGATAACGCATCCCAGGGTAAAGCGGGGTTATGGCACCATCACACCAGTCTGTAGGTGCCTCGCCCACGCCAGTGCCACCCCAGCCGCGTTGTAAGGCATGCAGCCCAAACCTCACTCGCTCGTGAAACTAGTGCGTGTCTGTTTTGTTAATTACCTGTTGTTATGTAAGTGGGGAGAGAATTCTATACTTGTAGGACCCCGCCTCTAAGGGGCATGAGAAACGAGCGCGAGTGTTGGTTAAGCGTTGCAAGACAAGTTGTGGCTGGCGTTTGGTGACCTCAAGAAGTGATCTGTTTGGAGGGAGGGGTAGAATTTCCAGTACATTCCATCATTACTTTTCGTGTTCGACAAAAAATTCAGTGTTGATATATATTGTAGCTGTGTTTCATCGAATTCCATATATATTTTGATTAGTTTGAACCTTATTTTGAATGAAAAAAAAAGGTTTGAATATTGATAAATAGATTCAAGTTTGGAACCGGTAGCGTCATAATGTAGAAAACCAAGGAAAAGGAATATTGATAGAAAAAAAAAAAGATTGGAAAGGAAAAAAGATAGGAGCCAAAGACAAAGAAAAATAAATTTGCGAAAATTATTTCCGCAGGATTAGCAAGTTGGTTAAGGCAAGGCTAACACTGAGGCAGGTCAGTAGTTACTAAGCAGCTGACAACGGACTGACCGGCACCTGTCACTGCCCCACAGAGTTGGCACTCGAGCAGACAGTGCGTGGAGTGAGGATGAGGGGAAAGCAGGAGCTGGTGCAAGAGGGCGCTGTCCTACTGGTGGTGGCGGCCATAGTGATGGTCACCAACACCACTGCTCATGTTGCTCCTAATGAGGTAAGTCACGACCCCAACCACTGCCATGGATGGTTTATTGAGCCTCCCAGCACAACAGTGCCACTCTTGTGCATGACAGCGTGACCTTTACTCTTTAGAATCAGGTGCAGGTCGTCCCCTCTTGTGTAAGGGTCAAGTTGAAGGTCACTCTGTTTATGCTCAAGGGTCGTATCGTCGTACCCTCATGATTGCATAATTTAATATCTATTATTAATTTCTATAATGTTTTATGACAGTTTGATAAAGAATATCATCCAGTGATACACAGAGCCAAGCCAAGAATATAAAGAGAAAAATCCGTCCTTACCTAACCCACTTTAAGCTCATTGGTTGCTTGGTCAAGCCGGCAACGTTGATTGGTGGACTGATTCTTCTCGTTCACACCCATAAATTGGCATGGTATAGTTGGGGTTCCCCCCAGTTTAACATATTATATCCAACTGACACGACTGGGTACTCAAAAAAAAAAAAAAAAAAAAAAGCCTGGTTCTCAAATTATCCAGGAAATTAGTGATTTTTTCTTGAATAAATGTATTTAAGTATTGATAAGATGTCAGGATATCTGCATGTGGTAAATAATGGAACCAGTCCTGCCCAAGGGGACCTCGACCAGAATCGTGGAAAACAGCTGAGACTCCTGCTGAGTACAAGGAAAGATTGACAAATGTACGTACGTTCGTCAGGAACACGACGGGTTCAGAACAATGGAACTTAAGTTTTTTTTCCCTTAAGTTCTCTTGGTATTTGACATCTGTGATGTTTCCGTTGCCAGTCGCTGTATGCAAATAATCGGCTCATTTGACAAGCACCTAATAAAAATGTCTGGTTTAAGTTAGACTTTCTTTCCCTCTTTATATATATATATATATATATATATATATATATATATATATATATATATACACGAGTCGTCTAAATCCATTTCTTTCCACAGGAAGATGTCGGCCCAGTAGACCAGATCATGGACAACATACCAGAAGCCGAAAGCCCTGAGAACCCTGTCCCCCCTGAGATGTCCCTGAATCCCCCTGAGGTGTCCCTGAAGCCCCCGGAGGGCCCTGAGGCCCCGCAGAGTACTAGGGACGTGCCCGAGACCCCCGAAGAAGACGGAGGCGTTGTAGTAATATCCCTGGGAGGAGGAGAGGACCAGGTTGTGATGGCGCAGATTGCTGCCGTGCTGGACGGCCAGGGGCACCGGGTGACAGCCATTGTGTATGGAGCGCAGCCTCGCGACCACCCGTTCCCTCCCGGAGTCAAGGTACATCAGAGGATTTCGCTGTTATAGTGCCGACAAATGTGTTGAACATAATAGTAAATGGTTATGGTGATTACTGTATAAAAGAACTTTGTTTATAAACTATAGACATTAATGGAACATAACATATGACTGAACATAATGTCTCTTAGAATCAGTACGATTCAGTGTTAAAAAATCATTGATATATTCAATTTCAGTCATCATGATGTAATTCATGATTCTTCAGATATGTAAATGTATTAAATGTTCGTGATTTTGACCACGAACCGAGGTCAACTGAATGAATTCACAGACAAGGAAGACTTTACATAATGTGGATGTAATAAGGCTTTTGATAGAGTCACTGGAAGGTGAAGCTAATTGGAAAACGAGTGAAGTACATAAGTGAATAACTGTGAAATAAGTGTTGGATGATAATGAGATGTAAGTGGGGAAAAATGTGTAATCCACCTGTCGAGGTTATGACATAAGTGGGATGCCACCTTTGGCGAGACTGTATCATTCGGGCTATAGTCTCGTCAAAGAGTTTCATATTCCAAAGGAGTTCACATTCCCCTACTACTGTGTGTGTGTGTGTGTGTGTGTGTGTAGCGAGGATTGAAATGTGTCGTTTCTGCAGGTACGTGAGGTGAGCATAGTAGACGAGGACCCACTGTACCCGGATGGCGTGGTCATGGGTGTTACCCCGGGGGAGGAAGGTGGTGTGGAGTGGGTGAGTGGGCGTGTAGTGGCCTCGAGGGCGCGGGCGTGCGGCCAAGTCTCCCGTCTGGCATGGGTGGAGGCGACCGTTGCCCGGGCGAAGCTTCTGGTGGCGCCTCTCTTCCTGCAGGACATCTGCGTCCTAACGCTAGCCAGCCGCGCCCGCGTGCCGGCCGTGGGCGTCCTGACCTCGCGGGTGGGCGCCTGGTGGGCGTGGGAGCACCTGGGAGTCCTGCCTCCTCTGGCCACCACGCCAGTCCCACCCACCACCATGGGAGAGCCCACCATCTGGGCGCGGGCATCAAACCTGGCCCGCCATTACGGGTACGTATGATTTCCACTTATGTGGTATACCCCAAACTGTTTGTTGTATAATCCATACGTGGTATACAGTTTACACGTTATTCATACACAACAAAACTGTATTGCGTAATTCATATGTAGGCAACCAATTAACACACTTCAGTCCATGGTACACATTTTACAGCATACAATATACAAACCATACATAGTATACTGAGCAATCAATCTTAAACACACAAAGCTGGCAGCATAGAGCACTATATACAACCTGTAAATGTATGATCAAGCAATTGTAGAGAATACATAACACCGTATGCATTATACTCTACAACTTACGCCTTAAGCATACACTACACACTATATACAACACAAAAAACATCTTACAACATAGCCTAGGATAAGAAAAGTATACAACATAATACAGTGTCAAATCTATGCAACATGCAATTGTATTGATACATTCATGAAGTGAGACTTTACTTTTATTCAAGTAAAAGACTCGACAACTGGTGTAATATTAGTGAAAATGAATTCTACTGTTAATTGCGTCACATAATTACAGTAAGTGCTACCAACAGTTTCTACCACATGGTTATAGTAAGTGCTACTTTCACATGGTTACAGTACCAGGAAGGTACAGTGGTTGACTGCTAATTTTCACGTAGTTACAGTGAATGCAAGTACTAGTTTCGTTTTAATACGGAAAGTGTTAGTTTCGCATTTACAGTGTTAGTGACAGCTCGTCTCACATAGTTACCGTAAGTTTGAGTAAATTGATAGCAGTACCGATGGCTGTACCGTAGTACAAAAAAATGAAATGGCGGGAAACCTTAGCCCAGTAACCCAATATTTACTCGTAACATTAATGTTTTAGAGTGAAAAAAATAAATGTAATTTCTTTTACAAGCATTGAAAAAAAAAAGAATTATCTGTATGACACGTTTATCAGTTAGTTTTGCAGATGATTATAATTAGTTTTGGTGTCTGATTTGACCAGGTACTTGGCGTCCCTCCGGCAGCAGTGGCAGGTTCCCGCGCTCACCGCCTTGGACCCGACGTGGACGCCGCCGCCGACGCTGGAGACGCTGTACGCGTCCTTAGCTCGCGTCCTGCTGACGTGGGACCCCCTGCTGGACGCCCACATACCCTCCACGCCCATGGTCGTGCCTGTTGGAGGTTTTTACCTCGAGACAGGACACATTACCAAGGTTAGTTCGTCGCTCTGATAATTAATTCAGTCAGGACTCTGCCATATTGCCTCCAGCGACAGTATAAGTTGATCGATCATCCCGTACGTCGTGTAGCGTCGGTCAAGTCGATTATACTCTCTGCAGCGTCAATTGATCGACGATGCGTCCTTTAGAGTCATTTGAGATCGAAGATGCGTCCTGTAAGGTCACTTTAGGTCGGCTGTCGACCATACGTCCAGTCGCATCAAGTCGACCGACCATACGTCTTGGAGTGCTAGTTTAGGTCGACCTTACAGCCTGTGGTGTTAATTTAGGTCGACCGTATGTCTCGTAGCATCTGTCGAAGGGACTTTGATTGGATTAATAGATACTCGGCATCGTGACGCTGATTCGATGAGTCCAATAGGACGGCTTGTTGAAGTTTGTGATGATTCGAGCTGTAGCCAGACTTAAGTTTAACCCCTTGATCCTTTAAAGTTAAAGTAGTTTTAACCTTTCACTTGAAACTTCTGAAACTTTGGCATTCATGATGTATGTATTCAGACTCACCTTATATCTGAAAGAAACTTTGACTTTTTATTTTAAAAAAAGTTCAACTAATGAAAAAAAAGTTAAAACATTGAAATGATACAATTGGAAACTTTGATCTAAGAGTAGAAACGTGATTCCCGTCCACAGGACCTGTTGGTTCCAGCCATCCTCAACCGCGCGGGCGTGTTAACCGTGTGCCCGGGAGGTGGAGAGGCGTGGGTGGGAGACCACGCCCTTCGCGCCCTCTCCACAGTCCTCGAGTCCACCTCCTACACCGTCCTGTGGCGCACCACCCACCTTCACCTGCGTCCCAATGTATCTGAGGATGACAGCGGCACCGCCAAGTTCCTCTTCAGGGAGTTCCTGCCCCTTAGTGATGTGCTCAGTGAGTGGTTCAGTGCACTGTGAGTTGCCTGATGTTCAGTGAGTTGAGTTTTGGTCATAACGGGCAGTAGGAACTAATGTACGGATAGCAAGGGCAACAAATTGATATGTAGATAACCAGGGTAATGGGCACTAATGTACTAATATCGTCAGGACAACAGGGACAAATGGAAAGATAATGGCAACGGTAAATTAAGTACACATATCCACTTGAGTTAAGTGCTGACCACTGGCTTCTCCCCCAGATCACCCTCGGCACCGGATCCTGATATCAACATGCGTGGAGACGGAGGTCATGGCGGCCGTGTACTTCGGCTCCCCTATCTTGTGTCTTCCTGTGACCACGGACCAAACTCTGGCCGCCGCAGCGATCGAGAATTTAGGTGAGGATGTCTTCCTGCCTTCGCAGTCCTTTAGGTAACCTCACACTCGTACCATCAGAGAGCCAGGTATGTGTTCTCTCTTGTACCCCTCGTCAGGTTGCTTATAATTCACCCAAGTCTATTAAATATAAGTGACTTCTGTCCTGACCCCACATTTGAAGTTATTAGTTAACTGCCATTGTAGAATTAGGTGAGTATCCCCTCACTTTGCTGCCCAATTCACCTTTACAAACATAGGTGAACAATTGCTCCACTTCCTTGAATTATAAACTTTTTGTTTTTTTATTAAGTCTGAATCTTTAGGTTTTACTTTGCCTTAGTAATTTGCTTCCATGATTCCGGCTCGAATTCTATACAAAACGCGAACTCGGCAGTAATGTACATCCCAATTTTCTTAAGTAGTTTTCGTGGTTGCTTATTATTATTATTATTATTATTATTATTTTTATTATTATTATAAGTAGAAAAAGAAAAGGCTGCAGTGGATGCAGGACATAAATATAAATGGAAAATTTAAAAGCCTTTAATTTTGTTCTTGCCATATGGCTGGCGATGCAAACCTAACTTGGCCTTTGTCGCTCATTTTGCAGACAACTTGATTCTTTGGATTATTCACAGTATCTTGGGTTTAGTGCTGGTTAACTCTTAGGCTGCCTTTGCCTGGGCTCTGTGTCGCTATTACAAATTCTACCAGCAGTTGTTGGATGTATCTGAGACCACACGACCAAAACAAGTGCTGCGTTAGGTAGGGTTGTCGTATAAGGGTAGAAGATGGAAAGTAAGAGGGTTATACAATCTTTTTTTATTGTCAGTTTTGCCTTTTAGGGGCACCAAAGTCTTTTGCCTAGGGCGCCAAACCACGAATATTCCACATAGCTTCCTTAACGCGACAAAATTTAGTATCGACCATTACTAGAATATTTTATCGTCAAAGATTTGAAACTTTTTTTTTTTTCATATTTTGATATTTTAAAAGGATTATGAAATGCAATTATACAATACAGGTGTTTAGTATATCTCTGATATGTTGTACTGTCTCTCTCATCGTAGAAAGTGAAAAGAAAAAAAGCGAAAGTGAGAGGACGATGCGTGGGAGAAAACTAGGATGCTAAAGGTCAGACGACCTCGTGGGCTGGGGGTCACAGGTCAAGACGAGGCCTTGTTACAGCGAAGTTCACCAGAAGCGATTTTTTTTTCCAGTTAAAATATATGGTTATTAATAGTACTAAACCTATGTACCTTTCATACGTCTGAAATGTTTATTTTATTTTATTTAACGTAATATTTAACTTGTTTACGGAACCTGTTCCTGTTGCGCAGGTCTGGTCACGCGGTGTGGACCACGCCGCCAACTTTTCCCGCCAACGCACATGAGGTCAACATATCTTACTCAGATTTTATAATTAAGTTGTGTGTTTGACCCGTTTGCTAGGCATTATGGCACAACAATCATTTAGCAATCGGTAACTGAGATGCCAGTGGATTAGAGTGAAGGTGTAGAATGTGCGCTGATGACACCAACTCAGAATATCTTTTGTCTTTTTCAAGTTTTTAACCTTTTCGGACTCTTGCATGGGATCTTATACTCAGTTTAGTCCTGTTTTATCCTGTGAGTTTGTGATGAGTGTCTCACAGCGCAGATGTGTTTGTAGTCAGCTTCGAAAGGGAAATCTCATACCATAGTCTGGGCCATATCGGATGAAAGTTCATGATGAAAAAAATAAAAGAAAGAAATATAACTGGGATTAATTTGAGCTCGTCGGGTAGCAGCCGCCTCTTGCCACGGGACCACCTGTTTAATGGCAGGCCACACTGAGACAGCTCAGGAAAATAGCGACCGAAATGAAATCTGTAAAACAGTCGGTGATGAGAGAGAAGTCGGCCATGTTGGAAATGGTCGGCCGTCACAGGCATGAGGGAAATACGGTCATAGAGCTGCTGCTGCTGCTGCTTTTTTTTTTTTTTTTTTTTTTTTTTTTTTTTTTTTTTTTTTTAGTGGAGAACGAGTGACTCGTGTTGAAGCTTCCGTTGCACAGACCTTGTCTTGCAGGCTTATATATGGGTGTTACCGGACTCTGCAAGTGTCTTGGCCAGGTCATGTCTCGTCTTTTTTTTTTTTCTAGTATATAGATTTATGTCAGTCTTACATACTTTTTTTTCTTTTAAGTTTGCAATTATTTTGTCTCGTGTGTGTGTGTGTGTGTGTGTTTTTTTTTTTTTTTTTTTTTTTTTTTTTTTTTTTTTTTTTTTTTTTTTTTGTTTTTTTTTTTTTAGTTTTCAATTTTTATTTTTTTTTTTTTTTTTTTTTTTTTTTTTTTTTTTTTTTTTTTTACGTAGAACGTCTGATTATTTCTAACCCCGGCGTCTGTGTCCTGCCAGGGTTGGGTGTGGTGGTTCCCGCAGCCGACGCCACAGAACACAACCTGCGGGAGGCCCTCCACTCTCTGGCTACCCACAGAAGGTAAAAATGTCACCTCTTGAGATTTTATATTATAGCTGCCTCTTGTTTTGCTCTAGACACAGGTAACTTCAGGAAGAATTGAACAATGCCCTCATTTGCATACATCCACTTTCTACCTGTCATGCATAATATAAAAGTAAGATTGTTTTTGCTGAGTTGAAACACACTGACCTTCAGTCAGGGATGACTCGGATATACAGCGGACACTATTCTTTCATGATTTACCTATAGTGACTTCAGACAGTAGCGATACTAACCTACAAGGGCTGCACTAATTTACAGTGACCGTTAATCCACAGTGACGATGACACAGCCCTGCAGTGACGGCCTGACTGATTTACAGTGAGAGTACTTGTCATTCACAGTTACCCTAACCAAAGTATACCCCATGACCTATCCTGAGACTACACCCCATGACCTGTTTTGTCCTTCCGGGTCGCCAGTTATCGCGAACGGGGTCGTGACCTCGGAGAGGAGCTGCATGACCAGCCTCTTGCGCCTTCTGATCGTCTCTTGTTCACCTTGGAACGTGTCATGCGCAAGCCCCATTCCCGCAGGTACGTCAGGGCACAGGCCCCACTCCCGCAGGTAAGTCATGCGCAGGCCCCATCCAGAGGATCCACTCCCTCATGTGCGTCATCCGCGCGCACAAGCTTCACCCTCAGGTACGTCATGCAATTGCCCCACTCCCCCAGGCATGCCATGCATGCTCACGTTGCATGGAGGAAAAAAAAATGTTCAAAAGTGGTTTGCGGTAACACTCAAGTATCATAGTAAGTTATAAAGTTACTTAACGTTAACTCAAGTGGATTTATGGGCTAATATGACGCCGATGGACTCGTAAATTATGTTAATTTCGATATTGGTGTGGAAGCAGGTACGTGTACCATTTAAGGTAATTTTCTAATTTAAATGAGACTGAGCCACCAACTTGTTGAGCTATGGTGGCGCATGCTCTAAGCCATTAAGGTACAGTAGTGCATGAACGATTTCTTGTTTTGATAAGTTGAAATTGACCGGTTATTATCCCCCTTGAGTACAGGGACGTTCGCCTTGGGGACGAGCAAACCCCCTAGTTCGACGAGAAGCCTTGACTACGGTAACGAGTCGTACTCTGAGGTTAGGTGGTCATACTCGGGGAGGGGGTTGAGCAGAACTCAAGGCGTCCAATCTTTGTGCTCGAAGGGCTTAACGGCGAGTCGATCATCAGAATATAACTTTAGATAAACAAAAGATAATTACAGGGATGGATTATTTACTTTAAAAAGGGCGTTGCTAACCCCTGGTTGTGCTGACAGGTACGCGAGGCAGGCGGCCGGGGTTGGTGGCGGCGGTGGGCTGTACCTGCTGCAGCTCAGCAATGCGGACGTCTACCTGCTCCTGCTCATCCTGCTGGCCACTCTGATAGGCATCCTGATGGCGCTGGCCATCACGCTCCTGCCTATCCTACTGAAGAAGCAGAAAGCCAAAGCTGACTAGGATTAGATTTAAGGATGTGGAAGATGTTAATAGAATAAAATAAAATTAAGAGTTAAGACTTAACGAGTTTGATATTTAGTCAAGATGAATCCCTTTACGCTGATGGAACACCTATCGTAACCAAAGGTATTGCCCATGTTCTTTAAATGGGTTAATTAATGAAGTAATTACCTTATATCAATAGGTTATGATGTGGTTTCTATTGTGAGCGCTCTTGATGAGGTTAAGAATATATATATTTTCTAATGGTGAACAGTACAGTCAGGTTAGAGTGGTACCTTGTTTTCTTGTTTCTCGTGAATCCTGCAAAATATGATCGGTTTGGGTGTACGTCCTCGTTACTATTCAAATAACACGCATGCATTCACTTAATGTAATGTAAACTGTAAACACAGATTTGAGCTAAGGCAACCACATAACATTTGATTTAATCGCCAAACTTTACATTCTTTTAACAATATTGGGCAAATAAAGTACCCATGAAGCTAGACTTGAAAAGTCCGACCTTTATCTAAGTTATGCACGGCAGTTACATTTATGTTAGAGTAACGTGTGTACAAAACATGTAGATAATTATGATATTTCTTTGAAGACAGGCCAGGGACGAGCATTGAATTTTAACCTTAGCGAAATCTAGAAAGAACTTTAATTCATGTTTGTTATAGTACCCCGTTTTTCCATATTGAGAGAAAAATGCATTATATGAGAATACGTGTGGCGTTTGAAGGGGAACTATGTTAGATTTTTTTTACATCAAAATGCAATTGTCTTCCACTTAAAGGTTTAGTGATATCCTCCATTTGTACTTGTTAGGTTCGATTACCATTGATTTAGAGATGACTAAGAAAATTGACTAAGCATAAGGCATCACGTCGAAAGTTGCAGAAACAGAAATTCTTCCAAGAGAATTGGAGTGTTTCGTTTATACTTAATTTTCTAGTTTTCCTATCATTGTTGTGTTGTTAGCAAGGAGTATGGAAATTTTCTGACAAGGATTACACTCAGTTTTTTCTGGAAAGGAAATATAAGGTTTTGGGTGCAAAGAAACATTGCTTCCCCGACAAAAAAAGGGTTATGGTTGTTTCCTCAACCAATCAAACCAAACTTAGCTAAGCTTCGCGTAATTTGAAGCTGTTCTAGGTATGTGTTAAGCCTATTTTGAGGAACTTATGTATTTATGGAACCACGACTTCACGGAATTAATTGAGCCAATGATTTGGTTCATAACATAAACTAGATTTAACCCGTGGCAAACGTACCCTCATATGACCAAACCTCCTTTCACAATATTGCAAAAAAGCACACCTCCCACGTTCCCAGGTAGACGTTGGGACCCAAGTCACAAGACCCCGTGACCCTTGAGCCACGCAGCAGGTGTGGTGATACTGCAGCCTGATCGCTGGTGAAAATGTTGCACCTCGTGAGCGCGACGACGGTACGACATGATTATGCACGGCGGTACGACCCTTGGGTATTGATGGCCTGGCCATAGTACCCAAGGTAGAACTAAAATATCCACCACATCTCTTTATATGTATATTTCTTCTCATGAAACCTGTTTAGAGGTTATGTTTTTTATTCGTTAGGAGAGGTATTCCGTATAAAGCTGTGCGCCATTTATCCGAACGACGTACTTCGCAAAAGGAGCCTAGGTTGATATCAGCTTCCATTTTCTACAGCTTCATCCACCGTAACGTAAAGAAAACGGTTCCTGGTGGCCCCGCATTCCGTTTGAAAATCTCCGAGGAGGTAAAGGGTAATAATTAAGGTTAAAGATCAGAGCGAAGGAAGGTGTGTGGGGGGGGGGGGAGACACGTGTTACCGCGGGGAGGGGGAGTTTACTCATTGGGAGTGTGTGCCTCGAGGTGTGGTGTCGTCACGCTGGGAGAAGCGGCGTTGATGGTGGTTAGTTTGTGGGTGGGAAAGGGATGTAATAGTCTCATGGTAGCTCTAGACCATCACCAGTATTACCACATCCGCGACCCGACCATCCTGATCACCGTTGCCATAACCATGAACGCGCACCAGTCACCAGCACTACCACGTAACCACAATCAGTTCCCCTCAGCCGTAACACAACAAAGGACCAGCGTCGTACATCCCTCCTCCCCCTTCCTCTTATCCAACCACCTCCATTGCCATAGTCCCCTACCAACACACACACACACACACACACACACTCCAAACAATGACCGGATGATTTTCACATTTAGTTTTTGTCATAATTAAAATTATGACACAAAGATTTTTTCCCCAGCACGTTAACAATCCTTCCCAGATGCCACTCCCATATAGCCCACTGCTTCTTCACCCACTTCCCAGCAATTGGCAAGAATTCAACGGCCTTCCCAGCGCTCCCTCCTCCCCCCACCAGACAGCACCGAAATCATTGTGTGCGTGTGTGTTACTCGTGTGTGTTGCCCACAGTCTCTTAACCTTGTGTGTTATATGTAACATTTCTTAACTGTTGTGCGTGTATATAAACACACACACACACACACACACACACACACACCTCAGCCACCCCCGATAAACACTGGTTGGATGTGGGCCGATTGCAGCGGCCAGGATTTGACTCTATGTGGGCTCGTAAAGGTTTCAGGTCAGGAACGCTACCCACTACCACACGGAGGCCCGTGGTGAATAGTGTTGAGTATGTGTGTTTGCGGCGAAAATCTGGTGTGATGTTTGAGAAACCCTGGAATGATGACGTATGTCCTGTGAAAACCCGGTGACGTATTTGGTATGAAAACCTGGAGGTGACGAAACGGTTTCGTTTTATGAGGGAGCTGCGCCTCCATTGTTGACGGTGTGTTGTCTGGTGAGGAAATGCAATTACCTAGTTTTCATCTTCCCAGGATCTTCTGCCGCAACTCACTAGCTGACGGTGTCGTAAGTCCTGGGCGGTGCATTGTATACTTTACACGTTATAGTAAACATCAGGGGAGTGGATGTGGAGAAGTTTAAGATGTACATTAAATGTTGTCAGATACCTTTGTAGTTAACATAAGTTTGTTCTTAAGGAAGCATAAGACTACCAAACGTAACGTGATTCGACGTTTATGTAACAGATGGAGAATGTTGATTTTTGTTTAGAGTTGCCATGAAAATATCTGAACTGTGTTATCAGTAATTAGGTTAGGTTAGGCTAAGCGTAATTTGACTTAGGTATTATGATAACGTTGCTTTATCGTTTTGTTTTGGTAAGGTTAAGTTAGGATAATTTGCTTTAGTGTGAGGTAAGTTTGGAAAAGATAAGACATTTGTGTAACGATATGGCAACTGATAAGTGGTATTTAGATAAGGTCGGGTTAGCCATAGGATACATTAGGTTAGTTCCATCCAAAAAATGAAAAAAAAAATATAAAAAAAAGTTCGCCTAAGCCACAAAACCTCAGTATCCTTGTCTTTATGTATTATATGCCAATTTCCCCACCGATTCCCAGCTGGGCAGTGCCACGCATAACGAACCCTTGCCAACAGGAACGTAATGTAGCCTAGCGGAGGAAAGGAGAAATTAAACTCACATGTTTTTCTGTAATATTGCCGGGCGGTAGAATAGTCGGCAACACGGCTCTTAACAACCCTTGCCACAGAATTAGTCTGTCGACCCATCTTCTTGACCGTTCGAAACCATTACAAAGTAACTTGCTGTGATATCCTATGTCGAGGAGGACATGTTGTTGCCAAAGGATTGCTCTTTCAAGGCATGTGTTTGAAAGCCGTGGCTGTGGCCCGTGGCAACCATCTGTGTTTGAAGTGTCGAAGTGTTCGTAAATGTTTTAATTCTTGCTCGTCATTTCCGTTTGGTTAAGGTGGAGTGTTAGAGGGCATTGAGTGAAAGCATTGGCTCAAGAATATTTTTATTTTTTCTAGGTATTTAGGTATTTTGCAGCTTTTAGTTAGAGTTGATCTGAGTTTGTCGGGATGAGTTTGACACGAGGCATTCTGTCAATGAGGCTACAGTTCTCTTATCGTGATACTGACTGTTTATCGGTCAGTTAACCCATAGCAGTTTGCTATCGACGACCACGCCTTTATAAAATAGGGGCATTGCGTTGTTTTAGGTTTTTGACCCCTTGAACGCGTCGGTAGCATCCCTCGACTGTGCTGTGCTGTCGCCCTTAAACGCTGACGTGTAAATTATTATTATTATTATTATTATTTTTATTATTATTATTATTATTATTGTACAAAAAGAAAATCTCTATAGCCTGGGAAAAATGGAGAATACATAATAACAACACATGCCGGGCAGGAAATGTAATCCATAAAAGATAACGACTCAAATCTGAAAGCATTTCACTAAGGAAGAAGCAGAAATATCCAGTCTGTAATGACATCTGGGAATGTATTAACATATACAAATATATATGAGTGTCGTGCACACTGTGTTGGAAAGATTATTCGATTGGCTGTCATGGGAAATAAAGTAAAATATACTAAAACTAGATAATAAACATTTAAGAGATAACTCAGGTATATGGTTGAGGTGTGTTCGTGATGAGCCTCGGACTGACAGCTCTGTCTGAGATGCAAGGCGGCGGAGGGAAACGGTACAGGCGAGACAAATCCTGCCAGTCCGGCAAAAAAAAAAAAAGAAAAAATATCCAGTTTTAGGGAACTACTTTTGTCTTTTTTATGGTAACAACTGCTACCATATACGTACGTTGGTCAGACATGGTCTTGGTTGACATTTTATGGCCTCGGCGTAGTCCAAAACTGCCAAGCGAAATCTACTTACTCGGGAGCGGGACAAGGGTCCCTTTTGGGCGAGGTTTTCGACAGTGCTGCACTCTTTTCCGTCCAACGACGATGGATGACGTAGTCAAGTCAAAGGCGACTCACTCGCGGTGTAACCACTTGCAGGAGGTGTCCGGTAACGCTCACACATAGAGGAAACGTTCAGCAGGTTGTTCACGTCCTACACAAAGCCAAAACTAGAGTATCTTCCTCAAGTTTGGTCACCGTAAGTAAACAGATACAGCGAACCTACAGAGGAGAGAGAGAGAGAGAAATAAAAAAAATTACCGGAATTAAGAGAGAAGAATTACAGAAAAAGGGTTAGAGGACTATATTAACGCTTGCCCACCACAGAAGAGAGAAGAGTTAGGAGTGACCTGATTGCATCCTTTTAAGTTTGTGAACCAAACTTGGTGATGTAGAGTGTAAAGACTTCCTCGAATCATGTGGGAATATAACACCCAGAGGACATAGCATGAAACTGAGTAAGAAACTTGTCGGAAAAATGTGTAAAGTAGTCCTTTTGTGGCACAATAGTGGTGGATGAACAGAATGTAGTGTGGCAGGAAATGGCGAATGTGGACAACATGCAGAAGGTGAAAATGACGGTATAGAAAGTTAGACGGATAGGACCGTATGAGAGAACTGATTATATATATATATATATATATATATATATATATATATATATATATATATATATATATACGATTAGACTGTCAGTTGTAATTTCTAGGAGCGAACTGTACGGGAACCATGACTGGCCCAGCTGGAGACGCCTGACTGGTGAATCACGTGTCACCTGTGGTGGGCGTCGTGGGCGGCTTTGAGCGCATGACGTCACGGGTGTGGGTAACTAGCGGTTGCAACACATCGCTAGCTGCCCGGCCCACACCCGCCCTGGCTATACATGGCTCCAGCTGGGTGTATGCTGATGAGGCCGGTCTCCGGGAGGGGGGGGGGGCACTCCGTCATCGGTTCTCCTACTGACGTCAAGTTTCAGTTATGTTTTAACTCTCTCTCTCTCTCTCTCTCTCTCTCTCTCTCTGTAACTGTCGTCTGAAGGTGTAGTAATACATGAAAGCGCTCAGGATCTCGTGTTTCCTTTTTCGTGTGTGTGTGTGTTTTCAGCATGTGTGTATACATATATATATATCAAAGCTACTTCAGCAGCTGAGAGGTTTGTATATTCTTGGAGTCATCTTCAGCACCAGGAGAAGGCGTTTCAAGACTTGTACAGTTTAGTGATCAGACGTGACGTGGGCGGCGTAAATGATCGTGGTAATTATTGGTATGAAGCTCAAACTATCGGTCAACCAAGCACAGTCTCCTGATTTTAGTTTTGATTCAGAAATTGGATTGTAAGCACACCCGAACGCCTTGCACTACATACCGTTGCGTCCATGTTTGTTAGGTCTGATGACCGGGAAATAAGCTGTTTACAAGAGGGGAACAGCCACTGACGGTTGGTAACTGTTGAGGCAGACTGGGATGAAAACGGCGTTGGAGACAGTTAGGGCAACAAGCAAGGGTAACTGTTAGTAATGGCGATGATAATTCAGATAATTTGTAGTACAGTTAGTGATGATAAGCTAATGATTTAAAGAATTATGTAGAGAATGATATTACCATTTTATTAGGTGCGACAGAACTGAACAATGAATTTGGTTGAAATTGATGTCATAAATTCCTTATACTTAGTAGAAGTGATGTAGACAGAGGGAGCCTGCTGCTTTAAAGCATTGCTTTCTTTATTGAATAAAAAGGAATTTTGAGGAGGCGTTGGGAGGGGCTATGATGAATAGGGGAGTATTTACAGCACAATTTAGTGAAAAGTTACAAGAAATCAACAGATTCTATGAAAATATCACCAAACATCATCACCTTTGGGGCCGAGATTTACCCTAGTGTTCAGCATCGTAGTCTATTCCTATCAACAGCATTGTCTTGAATCTTCCTTTTGAAGTATTGGTGGCGTACTCGAAGGTAAACACAACGAACGCATTACGCGGACAGCGAACAAAACCTCTCAGAGCAACTGCACGCAAAAACGAAACTTAACATTCTCGTCGTTTTTAATTTGCGTCGAAATTCGGGAAAATTTGCGGTCCTGTTTCAATTTGGACAAGTTGCTTTTATACCTAATTGGACGTGCGGATATTACTACTATGGCTGCTAAAGATAAGTCATGTATATAAGTGTATTTGCATCAGCTCTGAGCAGAACCAAACAGTGAAAGTCCATAACGAATATTAATGTATTTTTCGTTTACCAACAAAACGAAAATTGTTCCCAGCTAAAGATGGCCGTCTTGGCTCTAGCAGGTATTGTTATTTGCACTTGTAGATAATTTCATGTTGGAGTTTTTTTCATCTGAAGTTTTTTAGTTACGATTCCATCGTGTTATGATTTTTCTATTTTTCTAGTGGGTTAACATTAGCGCCCAAGCTTTGGCATGGCGAGAAAAATGCCATTTTCAAAGATGGGGAACTCGTGGATACTCAAAAATTGGGAAATAGCTCTCCATACGCAAAATAAGAAATATTTTATATTGCGTAAATTGGGATTTTTAGATTGATGGGTTTTTTTCTTTCATGACCCGCTTTAAACAGGTCATTATTTGACTCCAAATTTTACGTGCTCGCGATCTCTATCCCCCGGGTGGACTGCAAAAAATGCGAACGTTATCCTCGTATGTTATCCAACACCAGGTGCTGACTCATCACCTTTTAAAAAAGCCTTTGAGGAAACCTTTTCGTAAGTTCAGAGTTGCCTGGGATAAAGTGCGCGTCCGTATAGTCTCTATCCTCACCATGGCCACAGCTTCCCTGGTCTGGAACGGAATAACACCTTAGGTCTTGTGGCATATCTGGAGGACCTTGTGTATAGTGCTCAGTTCGGCTAGGAAGTGGGGGCGGGGGTGGGGGGGGGGCGCTAGGACTGGCTAGGCTTCACCTGGCCCCCCTCATCTCCTCCTCCTGCCCCTCCCTCCATGGCTGGCAACACGTAAACACAGTCATCACTCTCAACATTTTTACAAGAAATCAGAGATCGAAAATCATTTGATACTAAAATTTTGATTTTTTTTTTTTCCTTCTTGTGTGTATATGTGTGCGCGTGTTTAACGGTATCGGCCGACGCACCGCTGGCTTGGTAAGCGTCCAGGAAACGGGGGATGCTTGGGGCTGGCGCTTTGTGGTCCTCCTTCGTCCTACACGCCCCCCGAGAGAGAGAGAGAGACGCCTGTGGAAAGTCAATAGGTCTCTCAAATGTTGCAATATCTCACGAGCAGCGATCAGCCCAACCCCCGCCAGGAACGGTAACTCGACGGGCACGTGGGCGGGTTGCAGCGAAGCGGACGACACCCCGCCTCAGACACCCACAGAAAATATTGTGCCGACGCTCCCCGCTGGGCTCCCGCTTCCGGCACACCGCTGTGGAGGGTTCGCACCTCTTCGATCGCTAGCTCCGAGGTGGGAGACGAGGGCCAGGTTGTCCCGGACGGGCGAGAGAAACCGAAAAGGATTCGGAGTAGTTAGCAACCGAGGGCGGGTCGGTCAAGTCTGCTCTCCCACACGCGAGTCTCCAGAATGGCTGTGGCTCTTGTGAGCGACGGAGGTGCGCGCGCGCTCCGCTCCTCCCGAACAACCGACGCTTTTTAAAACCTACCTACCTACCCCGTTCCTCCCCCAGGGTTCCCGTGAAAATAACTGGGGCGACAGATCTCAGGATGGATGTGTGTTGTAGTGAAAGTCGTTAAGGATGGATTTCTCAGTGTCCGTTAACGATGGCTAGTGACTAAATTGCAAAGTTGGAAAAGTGATAGTACAGTGAGTTTGGATTGTGCTCGCCATATAAGGTCAAGTGTCTTAGAAGCAGGTACGTGTTTGTTGGCATATTTCAGCCCCCCCATTTTTTGCTAATCTTATGCAAGTGTGGACGGCCCTTTCCGAAATGGAGGGAACTGAAGTTGTGTGATCCGTGGAGGGGTGTGCAAGAGGCGGCAATGTCTGGCAGCAGGTGGAGTTATCCGAGCACGGTGCAGATGCGAGGTAGGTTGGGTTGCGACACTGCTGCCTGCCTACCCTGGTCTCCTGTGCCCACACACACACACACACACAGACGCTGCCTCCACCACCACCACCTCCTGCCGCTGTTGCTCTTGCTCCCCTCCTGTTGCTCCTTTTGCAATCCCTGTTTGTCCAGTTCTCTCTTGGCTCCTCTCCTACCATCTCCCTCTCTCTCTCTCTCTCTCTCTCTCTCTCTCTCTCTCTCTCTCTCTCTTTCTCATAATGGTACTGGCTATTGGGTCATTATAAAAGGATTATTATGAGGCTGAATGATATTGCACAGTCATCTCGATAAGATGTCTGTTGCTCAAGCATAAGATGCACGTAGCCTCAGGACTGGATGAATGTCTGATGTTGCGTTCTAGTTCAGAGACTTCAACGCTTCCTAAGGAGTTATCCCAAATACTGTCACAGATAAACGAGATCCCTTCAGGCAAAGATTACATATTTTCATACACATGTTATGTACGGATAAGCTTATGCGAATGTTAATGCAATGTACGTGTCCAGCTATCTTGTTTATGTTTGGATATAATTATGTTTTGCGATATATTTGTGCGTATCAAGAGAGAGAGAGAGTTTCCTCTTGCTGATTCCTCGCATCAACCATTGTTTTGCATCATACATTCTCGAATGCCTTTTTCTGTGTGTGTGTGTGTGTTGAGAGAGACACTGAGGAAAACTTGTTTTCGACAGTTACAAGGCTTCACCCTATTTAATTATCTCGTGATTTATATCATACATGGAAGTCTTTCATGTTGGATAGCGCCCGCCGCAGTGATAAGTTTGAGCATTAATTGAACGACGAGCGGAGGTTTAATACGTTGTCTCTATTGCAAGGTTTTGTGGAAATATGGATCAGGTGTTGCGAGGCTGAAAATGGAAGCTGCAGACGCAGGATTAAGCAACAAGTCCGAAGGTACATGACTCGGCAGGCGGTGAAGAAACTAACCCCTTCTTAGGTTTAGCGACCTTGTTCCGATATAGCTATGGGATATAGTTACGGCTTCTATACCGTGACGTGACAGTAGAGCCACGGGGGAGGCGCAGAGGGCCTGGGCAGGTGTGGTACCTGACATTTGGGAGGTGCAAACGGTAGGTTTATTGTCAGGTGTTTGGAGTGCATGTGGGCGGAACAGGTGACCGGGGGCCCTGTGTGAGTGTTTGTGTGTGTGTGTGTGGGTTAGACATGAGTGTAGGCGTTGTGGTGTGGGCGATGGCGAAGTGTGCCTCCTCGCTGGGGGTATAGGAGGGGGTAGAAACTGAAGTGGAAGTGAGGTCGACACCTTTTTTTTTTTTGTGGGTGATGGTGAAGTATGTGCGTGTGTGTGTGTGCGTTCGCGTTTTGAAGTGGGGATAGAACTGTATGTGCGTTTGGTGAGGGGGGGGCACGCTTCTTTTGGTGTAAAGATGTGTGGTGAAGTGTGTGTGTGTGTGTCTCTGTGTGTGTGTGGGCCTACCTGGGCGTGGATAACTGGGGCTGAGGCAGGTGTGGGCGGCCATGGGCGTGGGCGGGGGCAAGCACACAGGAGGTATAGGGTCACTGCGGGCTAAGGATTTCTGCCCAGGTAAGGACTGGAGAAAATGCTTTCCGAGAAGCAAATTGGAGGAGATGCCTTTGAGAGAGTTAGGGCCGCTGGTGGAGCGAGGAGAGTTGGAGGTTGTGTTGGAGAAGGGATTGTGAGGATTGTTGGAGATGCTCATGCGAAGATTTATATGGTTATGGAAGAGAGGAAGGAATTGACACCGAGATGGAGAAGAATGTTGGAGATGGTTTTGCAGGAGAGAGAGAGAGGAAT
Organism: Panulirus argus; assembly: GCA_038088735.1. Classification (NCBI taxonomy): domain Eukaryota; kingdom Metazoa; phylum Arthropoda; class Malacostraca; order Decapoda; family Palinuridae; genus Panulirus; species Panulirus argus. The sequence continues at coordinate 6,079 of JAYMFT010386407.1, read as the reverse complement.
TGCAGAGGTGGTAAACACTGTTGGAGGAGAAATCGGGCTGATTGTTAGATACAGTGGTGGAGAGGTCGGGTCGTACTTTTGCATATTACTCTTAAGAGGATTGGTGATAGTTGTTGCGAGATTTGTTGGAGATGTTGTAGGTCGAGAAAGTTGTCGGAGACGGTGTTGGGGGAAGAGGGGAGGGGGGCAAGTGTGTGTGTGTGTGGGAGGAACATCAGTTAGGTTACTTGGCACTGTGGGAGGAGTGTGGGGGAACTGGTTGTGGTACAACCCCTCCTTCTCTCTCTCTCTCTCTCTAGGGACGTGTGTCAGGACTGCAGCAGGTATGAAGCGGTGGTGCAGGGGAGCCTTTTTCCCCGGCGGTGCCCTCAGAGTTTCACATACAGACAGTAGTGTGTCCCTTGCGACACGCCTGCCTCTCCATAAGTACTTCTGACGAAGGGGATCCTCCTCTTAAGGACCAGGAATGTTAAGAAAATATGGAGGGGCCTCACTGTCTACTTCTTGGCTTCCTCTGGTGCCACAAGGATGGCTGGAAGCCTTTGCAGTTACCCGTAGGATTCCACGGGTGTCGGTGATAATCATCGAACAGTTCCTCACTGGCTTCCTTAGGTGCTGCTGGCACGTAGCTAGAGGCCTCTCGATACCCGGCTCCCACGGGTGCAAGAAGTCGGGTAAAAGCCTCCCTCATTACCCGTTGGCCTGACCTTTGGTCGATGTTGGGAAGCGGCCAGAAGGCAAGGCCCTTCTTAACTGGCTGATTGGCATCGGTCAGCGGCGGCGGCAACTGCTAGAAAGTGATTTAAGGTCGCCAGGGTGCAATGGTGTCCCACCATACAAACGTCAACTTCATTGACACCCAACTTTTTTACCTTTTGTTATCGAGTTTTGAAAAGAAAACAAACATGGAGTTATTTCTAGAAAATGTTACCCCAGACTTGTTCAGAGGTCTTAAAAAGAGTATCACTCCCGAACGCCCGTATTTAGAGGCGAATGTCATAGTGGAAGACAGTTGTCCTTTAGACTTTAAAGATGTTTAAAGGTCATCCAGATGATGTGTTCTTGTGTGCGTGTGTTTCGTCATATGAATGTACGTATGTATGAGCGTGAGTGTCGGTGGGCGTGGGCGGTGCAGCTTGACGCTTTCTCAAACTTCGCATGAGACTGGTACTTCCTTTTTCCACATGTCCAGGGTCAGTGTGAGCTTAAATATACCCTCGCTACGCTCTCCAACACGCCAACGTATCTCCCGCTTTTTTGAGACCGATCCTAATCTCTCGCTCGACTGGCTGGGTATCTGTATATGTAGTGACCATATATATATATATATATATATATATATATATATATATATGCATACGTGTGACACGCGTATGCAACACGCAGTTCTACAAGTCACTCATGCAAAGATGTTACGGTATATACGACAAAATTAGTTGGTTGGATGCTGGCGGTGTCTGTCTTCATTCCGACGGCAGACAGTCACTGGGTGTAAATATGGCAACCGATCAACGCCGGGACAGAATATCGTGCCAGTAAATCGACGCCAGGGGAATATACACCGTCAGCCAATCAACGCTGAGACATTAAGGCACCAGCCAATCAACGCTGAGATAGTAAGGCATCAGCCAATCGCCACCGGTGTATACACGCTACATCATCAGCTACCCTTCATCAAGTATGTCGACCAATCAGAGTCCACACATCATCAGACCATCGGCCAATCAACGCCGAGCTCCTCCATGTCCTTCTGCCCTGTACAGACGGCAAAATAACTGTAGCACTAGCCACCCGTCATAGGCCTTCATAGACCTCACCATTACGATTCCCATCATTACATGTCTGGCGTCAACACACGGAAGTTTACGACCATATGCCACACAACTGCATCCCAGACCGGGAGACGAGGGAACTACTCTCATTATAAACTGATGTGCATTTTTTTTTTTTCTTCGGCTGTCAGAGCAGCAGACAGACACCTCAAACGAGGTTTCCGACCGACCACTCAGAGCTTGTTAGTAGGTCTCTATAAATAAGCTTTCCTGCCACTCAGAAGTAAGCTGTCTTACGTAGAAAACTGGTTATCAGGTATCTTTAGAAAAAGCTTTCCCTGCGCTCAAAGTTATTTAAAGAAGGAGCCTTCCGTAGATACTGATTATCTCGTGTGGCTCGTAATACCAACAGGAAGCAAAAGACGTTTTGTCGCATTTAAAAACGCACTTGGTGCACCACGTGGCGTTTCAGTGCACGTAACAGGCGTTTTTCGGTGCTGTCCAACACGCTCTGGTGCCCAGTGGACACATTTGAGAGCAGCGTATTGGTAGTTAGGTCGTTAACTCTGTCGCTACCATAACTACGCCATTCCCATTCACTAGCACTAGAGCCATTTCCTCAGGGTCTAAGACATCTTTTCTCCAGGGGAGTAAATCATCTTCTTCAGGGAGGGGGGGGGGAGTGTTCCATCTTCCACAGGGGGTAGATTGATCCTCACTCCAGAGGGGTAGAAGATGTTCCATCAACCTCACTCTATGAGGTGGATTCGGTATCGAAGACGCGATTGTGACACGTTATTCGCTTCGTATTTATTAGTTATCTGTCGGTAAGGGAAAGCACTTTGAGACTTTTCTGGGATTATTTCAGGTATAGAAGAGTTTCATTGTGGTATATTTCAATTTTCAAACATTTTTTTCTTTTCGGGGGATAAAAGATTACCCTGAAGTATTACCTACAATCTTCGGTATTTTTCTCAGGAAAATAGATTTCCTTGTACACCTCAGTGTATGGACAATTTTTACACACTGAATACGAATCTGGGGTTGTAATGTTGTTTTAAGATTCATTAAGGCTTGTAATTAAGCATTACGATGATAAGATTTTTCGAAGATTTTGTGATAAGACTTATCAAGGACCGGCCTTGATACCAAGTGCACTTTGTTCCGTGACTGGAGCCTTCAACGTAAAAAAAAAGAAAAAAAGAAACACGTCACGGGACCAGTGCCTCCCCCCCCCCCGCCTCCTGGGGTGGGGAGTGTCTTATGACACCAGCGCGAAGTTCAGGCCAACCGCCAACCACTTCGGTTCTCGGCGTAACGAGCGGGTCTGTTACGTCATCACGTGGTTGGCGGTGATTTGCTCGTGAGTGGGTTGGCCGTTGGGCCCTGTGGTGGTGGATGGAAGGCTCTGCATATATGTGGCTGGATGAAACGCCTGATGTTTGCTGATGACGTAGTCCCGATGATTCAGGCCGTGTAACAAGTTATAATACTAATGATGATTACTAATAACTACGATGATTTATCATTTATTTTTACATCCTAAACAAGGTGAAACATCAGGAAAAACCCAGGGAGTCTTGCAAGGGGGGAGGGAATATGATAATCCTCCCTTGGCTGTTACGTCTGTCCCTACTCGTAGAAAGTAATAGTGTAGGAGGAGAGGATTTCCAAAGAACCGCTGTCCCCAGCCTCTCGTAAAGTCTCCTCATACGACGGGACACACACACACACACGCATACACACACACACACACACACCACACACACACACACACACACACACACACTCGCGTGACTGTGTGGTCTTCGCTTACAAGAGAAAGTCTATGTTCACGTGAAGCGGTGACCCAGCGTGTTGTGTGTGTGTGTATGTGTGTAGTGTAGTGTGTACATGTATGCTTACACCTGTGTTTTGGCGTCATGTGTACGTACGTGTTTGTGGTGTACGGACGTAAGTTCGCACACGTGTGTGTGTGTGTGTGTGTACGGTTGGGGGGTGTTCGTGTAAGTGTCTGCTGTGGTATGTGTGTTCTCACACTCCTAGTGTGAGGCACGATACCCCCCCTCCTCCTCCTCCTCCCCAGGCAGGGCAAAGGGGGGGGTTGAGGGGAGGGAGAAGATCCCTCCATATCATCCAACTTTCACCGGTTCGTAACCTAGTCTTCCCCCCCACAGGGAAAGAAAACGGGAGGTGGGAAAATAGAGGTGAGATCCGTCACTTTTGACAACCGATTTATCTTTTTTTTGGGCTGCTGGGGTGATGATGTTGGATGAAAGTAGTGATTTGTAACGAAAAATAAAAAAAGTTATTTCATTGATCAAAAACTTGTGTTTTTGTCTTTAGTGTACGTGATAAGTATGCTATGTGCCGATCTTGATCTCCATACTGTACGTATGTCTGATTATTGTCTTACGTTACGATGTGTGTCATTGTGTGTTACGGGGAGAGAGTTGCCCCCATTACCTCTCGTCTTAACCTTTATATATGTCCTTTGACTTTACTTTTATGTGTATAGACACACACACACACCTAAACCAGGTACTCATTTATCGACCAGCCTCCTCCGAGGGAAGGATGAGTGCTTGGGTTGGATGTGGGCCGACTGACGCGGCCAGGAATAGAATCCATGCAAGCCCGTGCTGACTCACGGTCAATAACGTCAACCGCTAAATTCCAAATGTACTTGAATTTAAGTTGATTTTATTCTCAAATCGTTGCCTTACGAAGATTCATTGTTAAGCTCCGTTCTCTCTTAACTGAGAAGGAAATATGAATTCCTCTCTCAATTTCACACTGTCAAACGGAATTCAATGCACTGACGTACTGGTAAAGTTAATAACCGGTAATTGCCCCCTCCAGAGTTAATTATCTGTCTCCCACAGGCTGGGGAGCAGTGCATTCAGGTAATCACAAAGTAATACCCAAGTTGATTTCAGACCCACTCAAACGTTCTGATATCTTTAGCGTTATCAGAAAAAAAAAGTCAGAAAACATTTCGTAGTATACCATTCGGGTCATTCCGTTTGATTTCCCCTTTATGATTTTTGTCGTTTGTATGATTTTACTAAAATGCTTGTGCTTGGGAAAGGCATCGGTCCATGACTGGAATAGTCGACATGAAAAAGAAGAAATGGAATACAGAAGCAAAAACCTGTTGGGACACTTTCAAGTACTCCTTGGACGTGACTCTTTCCAAATGGAATGATTTGCCCGTGAGAGTAGCTGAAAGCGAGGACCACAGACAAGGAATAGATAAATAGATTGTTGGCAAATATTTCAGCCCAGGTCCTCGACTGACATTATTTGCCAATCCATAGGTATGAATACAAGTTCACAGGAGTTTCTCGATGAGTCATCTGTCTGCTCTTACCACGCTCATCTCTGTTCCTGATCTTTGGCAGCCGCTCTCATAAACAGACTCAGAAGGAATGAATTGTCTGTTCTTGCCTTTTTTTAATGTTGTCCTTTGCATTCTGTGCAAAGAATGATTCTGTAAAGAGTTAGCATATTGCTGATCAGTGCATAATGCTGGGAATTATTTTTTTTTCTTACGGTTAAACCCCACACTTTTCCCGAGCGCTACGTATATCGTCGCTAAACTTGCTTAAATATGGTTTTGTGATCAGCGGCGAGGTATTTATTGACTGTGGGTAAACCTCGGCGTCATCTTCCCAAGTCTCAAGAGAGGCCAGAACACGCACCGCGGGAGCACACACATCACAGCGTCGCTAACAGACCTTAACTATTTGTTCGCTCGTTAGCGCTGTTGACTCTTGAACGAGCGACGCGCGGAGATGGAGGGATTCCTTGTCGCGGGAAGTACGGCCGTAGTAACAAGCTCAACTGCCAGTTATACTGTCATAATCTGTTCTTCGCCTAACTGCTCGTAGGCTTAAGCCCCTTTCTTTAACTACCACGCTGTGATAATCTGCCATGATTTATTCCTAACGTAACTTTCTAGTCTCGGTCTATGTAACAAATCATTTTATCCTTACACACCCCAACCCAACTCTGTTGGACACACCTTAGTCCTAAATTACAATTAACATAACGTAGCCTAGGGCGTTTCAAGAGCGTTTCAAGAAAGCTAACGTCCAGCTGAGCTCATTCTAAATTAACCGGGCTTGGGTCCGGGTCTGTTATTATGTGAGTATTCTTATGAGTAAAGTCGACCGGCCGAGTTATTAACTAGAGCCGGCAATCTTGGAGGCCGAATTAATGAGTTAACTAGATTTTTCATCCTCTGAAAATTAGTACTTGTGTATATATATATATATATATATATATATATATATATATATATA
>JAYMFT010386406.1:4036-54581 GCA_038088735.1 Panulirus argus | reverse complement strand
ACACACACTAGGTTTATTGAGAGTACAGATGGCTTGAAGGAACACAGGCTATGCGTCCGTCCACCACAGAGATTACAAGACGACTGACTATGTTACTGACAAAATGATAGTAACGCCACAAGATAATGACAAAATAACAGTAACGCCACTCGTGACAAGAGGGCTGCACTGCACCTGGGCTCGCACGCATAGCCGCGGCAGACATAGCCATGCATATGTGTCTGTTCACATATCCACATATGGCAAGATATTAGCAAAATTAGAGGAAGAAGAAGCTAATAAACTGATAGCTAATTGGGCTACAGCTGCTAGTATTATCTCTCTGCCTCACAGTATAAGGGAAGCTTTAGACAGGTGGTAGAATGAAAGTAGAGGATTCATATCAACTTTCTGAGTACCTGTTGAGTAACGTGTAAATATAACAAAGAATGAATTATTGTATGCCATTTGAAAAGGGAGATCTACAGCACCAGGTGAGGATGATGTGACTTATGACATCTTAAACTGCTTACCTGGTATAGAAAATAGCCTATTATTAGATTTATTCAACATGAGTTATAAAGAGGGTAAACTACTATCAGCCTGGAAGAAAGCTGTAGTCATTCCTGTCCCTAAGACAACTGGTGGATACAGGCCAGTGTCTTTAACATCTCGTTTCTCCATAATGATGGAGAGAGTATTATTGAATAGGCTTCTGTATATTGTAGGGAATAAACTGTCTTGTAACTTGTTTGGTTTCTTGAAAATAAAAGGTACCTTAGATTGTTATAAGATGTTTGTCAAATAATGCAGTCAGATGTAGCGTTTTTGTGCGTTTACAAGGAGCCTTTGATAAAGCTCACAGTGAAGTAATTATGTATGAAGTGGCTGCACTAGGATTGTCAGGAAAGTTGTGAAACTGGATAGGTGACTACTTGCATATTAGGAGAGCCAGTGTATGGTACCAGGGATGTTTGTCAGAGCAAAAAAAAATTGTACTAGGCACGCCTTAAGGAGCAGTTTTGAGTCCAATGTTGTTTAATACATTAATGAAAGAGATAGCTTCAAACAAATATCCTCAGATAGTTGTTCCCATCATATATGCAGATGACATGTTAATTCAGGGGAACTCTGTATGTAGCGTGCAGAGCGCTTTGGAAAGTTTTAGTATTTTATCTCAAAAACTAGGATTGGTTATTAATAAAGTAAAAACTAGGTTTCATTGTAAAAGAAGGGGAACTGAATCTTTCTTAATGGAAAAAGTATAGAGAAAGTGTCAAAATATAAGTATTTAGGATTGTATATTGGCTTTATTACTGAGAGTAAAGATGCAGAAGTAAATCATGTCCTCACACAATGTAAGGCTTTAGCATGTTGTGGTAAAGGAGCTGGAGTACCTGTATTAAGACTGATTTATATTACTACCATATACAGATTATGCAGCACCTGTCCTTTCTTGTGTTAGTGAAAGAAGACTACGGAAGATTGAAATCTTGCAAAATGAGGCAATGAGATTAATTTTAGGTTTTCAGAAGAATACAATGATTGAGATACTGAAATTAGAAATAGGATTACAAAGTATAGTACAAAAGGTCAGTGAAACTAATATTGCTGCAGCAGTTCGGTTAATGAGACGGAACAGTGGGAGTAAACTTTTGCAAGATACACATGACAGCTTACAAAATATAAGGACCTTCTGGAGGCAAGGCAAGAGAGGATATATGAAAGGGCTCTTAAATAATATAAAGATAATGTAATAGATTGGTGTACATTTTTTCAGAAAAGTTGTTGGGTTCTACCCTGGGAAGAACATGAGGTGGAGTTAGATATAATGCCTCTAACAATGAGGAAATCTTTACATGAACCAGGACAGTTGAGGGCTCTGTTTAGTTATAGGATATGTAATATACCCAAAGTGAACACATTACATGTACGTCAAGGAACTTTTTCTAATAACAGTGCTTTAGTGAGACACCTGAGAGTTCACACAGGTTAGAAACCATACCAATATTCAGAATGTCAAGAAACTCTTTCTGATAATAGTACTTTAGTGAGACCCTATTTGGTTTTGGGTCAGTTGTGTTAAGTGGCACGGCATCCTATAGTACACAAAACAAGGTACTGAAAACACCAAAATTGGACTCAGGCTGAGCAGCTTCATATCAACACAAGCTGCGTTATAAGCATTATCAACAGGACTGAAAGAGGTTGCAAAGAGGAATAGAAATGCATATATTTTTGTTAATAGTAGAGTGGCTATATATTCAATGAACAGTATGAGTCCAGTTTTTGAACATATTGTTGGTCTTTGTAGAATATTCACTTATGAAATAAGAAAATAAGGGTTTAGTGCTCGATTTGTATGGGTCCCTTCGTATGTCGGTATTAGTCTTAACGAAAAAGTAGACATGTTAGCAGTAAAAGCCACTGATAAGGCTGAGGTTGATATTAATTTGATCAAACAATATAACAGTTAAGGGGCAAAATAAGTAATATACAATCAATACAAGATGATATAAGAAGAAATGAAATATATGGAAGTAGTGAAACTATGAAACATTATCTTCATGTTCTAAACAGCACACAATTTACTTATGTAAAAGGTAAGAGCAGGTGGAAGGACTCTGTGTATTTGAGAATAAGACTAAGATATAGATATAACTGGGAACTTGGAGCTGCAAGAAGTGAACAAGAGAAAGAAGGTAGAGTATGCAGAAGACCCTGAGCTCACACCCTGCCACTTTATATACTGCAATGTCCAGTGCTTAATGAATATAGAAAATGCGCTGATAGCTTATATGCACCAGCAAATAAATTGGATGTATAATAAAGGAAAAATAGGTGAATTGTTAAAGAAGCATGAAAAGTTTGCACCTAGAATTTAGGTGCAATTATACTGTATTGTGTTGTAATTATCTTTATAATTTTATGGGAAAGTTTTTATTTTCTTGGAAACTAAGTGTAATTATAGTATATTCTTATGATTATAGTATGTAGCATAACTTTAATGCATAGCTTTTCTTATAATATATATGTAATTGTTTTATGTTCTTGTAATCATTGTATGTATCACTTTCTGTTTTGTGAGCCCCGTGAGGGACATTATTGGAATGGGGTGCGGACGACCTATGTCCCCTCATTCCTCAAAGATACTGTACATTGATCTCAATAAACGTATCAATCATTTAAAATAAAAACTCCATTCAGTCGTTCGGTGCTAATCCGAAGTCCGTTTGTTTATATTTTCCTTAGAAAATGGCAGAGTTGTAGTATATTTTTGTTTATAGATTGTAGTTTCATGTAGAAGAGAAACAAGTTGGCAAATACTGCTTTTACATCTGCCAATCATAACGTGTATTCCTATTCATATATCAACAAACAGAAGATTATAATGGTAGTGGTATTCACAACACGATCTGCAGAAAAACTCGTGTAAACTTATAGACGTTATAATCGTTTCTGTTTCTCAAGAGACACAGCTGTACTAAATGTTCATAGTTGGCAATCCTAACATCATTGAGAAGATTTAAGAAAAAAAAAGCATAATTCACACGATTAATGTGTATTTTTACATGCATTTATAGCAAACAATATTATATATCAGATATCAAAAAGCATTGCTAGTTCGTTAGAGATATAAATACTTCTACTGATGTTAGCCAGCAAAGTGATGTTAGGCTCTTTTAAAAAGTATTTATAGAAGCAGATGCCACTTCTCTGCACTAGTATGATTAGTGCAATAGATACTGCATAATAATGGGTAATACTTGATAACATTTACCATCAATTTTCAAGATGAAATCGTGAATAGTCGTAGAATTATCTTATACACCTGGAGTTCAAGAGTTTTCGATCTGTAGTTAATGGCAATCAAGTTTTGAAATATACTGCCCTAGAAACGATCCCAGCCGAAACTGCTACAGTTGTATAAAACATCAAATGGTTGTATTTATCTATGGTTTCGTAAGGTATATGCTAAAATTATTCGTGTGAAAAGAATTTTAAGACGTAGTTTGTTTCAAAACCTTTCTAAGACATTTTTCGTCGTTTTAGTGACCACATAACCGACAATGTAAATCGTTGCATTCTGTTTGTGTGACTGCTAATCATAGGTACATATTTGGAGGATATGATAATTAGTACAGAATATACATAACCAGTTTACGCCATTACATACACAATCAATAAACTGATGATAGACTTTTAGAGATATGGTATCTCAAAAGAGTCGTCATCCCTATGCCACAGGTGATTTAATCATATTCGTCGAACTTCAAATGATTACCATTCGTGAAAAAGCAGTGTACATTCAAAGTTAGTTTTTTATGTAATGAATGTGTGACTGACTGTACATGTATTCTGTTACTATGGTCTTCAGTTTGATTAAGATTACGATATTGGAAATCAAGCTAGTCAGGTTATGTTAGTTTGAATTAGGGTTAGCCAAAAACACGTTTTAGTGGTTAACGAACATTAACGATATCATATCCATTAGCGTTGTTTTGGCTTAGGTTGGGTTTGGGTAAGGTTAGGTTAGGGTTCGGTTGGGTTTGCGTTAGGTTGGGGTTTGATACTGTTCGTTATTGCTACTTTACCTTCTGCCGAGTGTGTTGCATATAGTCAGGCCTCTGTAACCCAAAGGCAAACTCATTTTGCTGAAATTTATCGGAAATTTCAAGCATACAGGCAGTTATTTGAGTGTAACAATCGTACATTATTTACAATCAGGATGTTCCACTGAAGCATACCTCGCTCCCTCGGAGTTCGTGCGTGGTTGTGTGGTCGGCAGGGGTCAAACTCGGTGGGTCAACTGCTGGGGAGTTTGCTTGAGGTCTCCACACCTGGGAAAGTCCGGTGGAGGTTAAGAGTGGGGCCATTTGAGGTGCGGTAGAGAATAATTGCAGGGTCCAAGCGTGTACTGTACTTTGATGATTTGTGAAGGGATTGCATTCTCTTATGTACATGGCTTCTGTTATGTGTTGCCTTGTAAGGTCGTGGCAACGTTTCAGCTTTGTCGTGTTTATGCTGCTGTTGCATATGTAGTTTAGGGCCTCCGTTTTGAAGATGAAGCGTTAAGCGTGGAATCAGTGATGTAATAATCATACCGATTTAGTTCATGTTGCTTTGAAGCTTACATCCTTCAGCTGAGCAGGAGTGCTTGTAAACTACAACGACAAACTGTAGTGGGTTATTGATGGGTGAGGTTTCTCATAATTTACTGAATAGATATCTTGTTCTTGTAGTAAATGATGTTGAGACGATCTTCAGGGGTGTTGCAAGTAACGTCACTCTCTCCTATCTCCTCCAGGATACGTTCGTCAGTCCGGTAAGCAGGAGACACATCTGGTTTTAGTAGAAAACTCGATGGACAGTCCTAGGTTACTGTCAGGTGTGATTAACTAGTCGAGTATGGAGGAGCACACATGTCTATCAGTGCTTTTTAGCAGAAAAACCATTTTATCTAAAAACATGCTTGACTTTGGTGATTTCTTGGTGGAAGAGGTCCCATGGTGAACAGTTCTTGTAGGCACGACTTATAAAGCTTAATCTGTACCTCTCTTGACACTTCATGTTCAGACCGAATCACTAGACTTGCGGTGAACAGTGGTTTGCTGTTCCCCATCATGATCCCGGATATCTACATCAAGAAAGGGGATGGTGTTGTCCACGCCCAACTCACAAGTGAATCTCAGGACAGATGTCTCCTCCATAGCCTTCTGTAGTATCTTAAGGTGCTCTTCGTTCCTTATGAGGACATAAACGTCATCAACTTATCGGCAGAAGGTAGTCGGACGGATGGTGCTGTCATGCAGAACTTGAGTTTCTACATGACTCCTGTAGAGGTCAGTAAAGTTGGATCGAATGGAGAGCCCATGGCGACTCCGTCTACCTTACCTTCTCGGCTGCGGAATGGAGCTTCGGTGGTATAAGCACACAGTAGGCCTTCTAGTATGGTTCTAGGAATCTTGGGTCTTGATGGATGAATATTATCTCATTAGTAGTTTCTACTAAAATGTTGGCTAATAAACTCTACGTCTAGTGAAGCCAAGAGTCTAACAAGTCGAGTGCTACGGAGAATATCAATAGATTCACAGAGAGTACATGACAAGCATGTAGGGACAAATCATTTTGTTAAGCTGTTTAGCTAACCTGATGTTGGGTGTAGTAACCTGGGTAATTAGGCGGCGATGTGGGTTACCGGTTTTATGTATCTTTAAATCACCATATACATAAACCCGGGTTATACTGTCCTGTAATGAGGTGTAGGGAAAGAAACTGCTATTAAAACAGTCCACTCCTTGAGTTGCCAACGGCCACACAGTAATCATGTGACGTAGCAGCTTGCCTAGTATTGTGTGGTCTAGCTAGTGGTGGGGGTATAAAAATAGCCAGCTCTTGCGATCAAAAACCAAAGTATTACCTATAGAAGAGGGAAAGTGAACCAACTTTGCGGCGTATGGCAAGCCAGCGAGAATTTTTAAGTCGGATCGCTTTCGACTCGACTGTCAAGTAAGGATGCAGAGCTAGAACAGCCCCAGATGTGAGAGCAGCACTCCATACTCGGACGAATCAATACTCAGTTCTTGAAACACATGAGACGTTTCGGGCACATGAACACATCCATTTTTAGTTATAATGACTATAAATGATAAAACGCAAGATCAAGAACAAAGCAGGAATGAATCATGTAGTTTGGTTAGCACTGGTCAAACTCGGTGGGTCAACGGTTGAGGGGTTTACCTAAGGTCTCCACACCCGGGAAAGTCCGGTGGAGTTAGAGAGTGTGGTCATTTGAATTGCGGTAGAGAATAATTGTAGAATCCTAGCTCGTCCTGTGCTCTGATGATTTATTAGGGAATTATATTTTTTCATGTACTACGTGGCTTCTGTTATCTGTAGTCTTGTAGTGTCGGGGCAATGTTTCGGTTTTTGTCATGTTTTCAGTGATGTTCCTATCTATCATCTCCCTCAGGATACGTTCGTAGGTCCCATAGGTAGGAGAAACCTGGTTATTGTGGAAGACTCGATGAACAGTTCCAATTTTAAACACTCCAATACCTACAACCTCTTTACCTGAGCCAGACCACAAGAGAGACTGAATACAGAGACTAGATTTCAGAAATGATAGATTGTTCATACTCATACCTGTATATAGATTGCTGTCTGTACACAGTAAGATAGAGAGAGTGGGACTGCAGTCCCGGCAACACTCGATAACTGGTTGGGGGGTCAGTATCCGTGGGACAACACGGCCTATTAGACACGAGTGAGAGAGTCCAGCCAGATTGCGACGAGTCGCAAGACATGAAGATGAAATGACTGACGCAAAACGATATCAAACTATAGTCATTATCCGTAATATATTTTGCTTTGATGCGTTACTAACTCCTCACTCGACTCCTTTACCCATTTCACTCTACCTTCCATATTGATGATTGAGTTGTTAAAACAAAAATCTTGTGCTGGAACGTGTACAGCTATGATAAGAAACGCAAGATTCTTTTTTGTTAGAAATATTCCCGTCCACGCATCTTGGAGATTATATCTTGCTGTGAACCCTTACTTGTGGGGGCCGTAGTGCAGCTGAATCATTTGCGCCGTGGTCAATATGTCACAACAACCTTTCCAGTGGTCCAGGATCTAAATATGTCCATAAGAAATAGGGATCGCTAACGTTCGAACTACGTTTGGGATTATGTGGATAAAGAATGAACCAAAACTCGAAACCGCTTACTAGATTTCCGTCACTTTTATGACGCTTTCCCAACACCCAGATCTCTCGTGTCGTGTCCGACAAGAACAACCAGACTTAAACCAGAACAGCGAAAAATCAACCTTCATAAACCTCGTTAAGAGAATGAACCTGCTAGTTCAGGTTTACCTTGCGAACGTTACTCAAGTGCAAACAGAAAATCGACAGACGAGAGGGAAATTCGGGGAGTCTGATTCGCCGGATTCATAATTCACGGTGTGTGGGCAGGCCGCAGTGTGCGGGGAGGCCAGCCGACGCAACGAGGGCGTGTGTGGGATTCCTTCCGCCCAGAAAAGATTATCATCATCACTAGAGCTTAATACATGATCGAGTTCGATAAAGTAAAGACTAAGAAGTCTCTCAATCAGTATTTTAACTATCATTTGGCTAACTGGAGAGAATATTGTGACTCAGATAGGCATCTAAAGATTTAAATCAAATATGGACTCAACGTATCGTAGAATTGATGAATGAACACCAAAACTTATTTATGAAATTACTGGCAATGGCAAGGGTTACAACTGGCCATTTGATTGTTAAAATCACTCCTGGTAATGAATGCCCTTCCGTCTCTCCAACTGATATGTAATTCTTAGCAAATGATGCCTATATTATCCACACCTTGATACAGGTGTTTTCAGCGCAGTAAGAAAAATTGTAAATTCCTCTCAAACTGAACGGCTGTCCTTCTGTATGTGTCACAAGTGGATAAATACAAAGCTTGGGAGTGATTGGAAAAACACAAACTGCTTTCTACGCCTCTGTACTTCCTGCTTGGCATTACTGAGCGGTATCTGCAATGTCATAAAGCCTGACATACGCGTCGTATCATTGTAGAATATGACGCTCGTCATGTTGTGTCTGTGGCTTCAGGAAGCTGCGAGTGCTGGCAAGTTGGCTGAAAGTGCTGGCATTTCACAAGCCTAACAGAAAACCCAAGGAACACCACAGCACAGCTCAGACTCGCTCTGTCCCAGATCTGTTTCACAATATCTGGATCACATAATGCCGGACGAGCGAGGCCAGCCTTGGCGTGTTGTCTGCCCCAGGTGTCTTAGAAAAGTTAGAAGATTTATTAATGAAAAAATACAATAAATATCCTATTGAAGAACAAAAAATTGATGAGGATTTGCAGCATCTAAGCTTTATAAAGATGATAAGCCAAAATTTGCTCAGTCGATGATTTCGTGATATGAATGTGTGCATTTTTGGTAGACTTTTTCCTTATGAAAGATGTATACATACCGATTCTACTGTGTTGAAAATGTGTACGTGTATAGAGGAAACACCTAATGAATATGTGATTAGAGGAACCATCTTATGTATGTATGTTAAGAGGAAACACCTAGCGTGCATGTGTATACAGGAAACACGTAATATGTATGAGTATACAGGAAACACGTAATGTATATGAGTATACAGGAAACACTTAATGTGTGTGTGCAGAGAAGAAAAAACCTAATGTTTATGTGTATAGAAACGCATAATGTACATGTGTATACAGGAAACACTTAATTTGTATATGTATACAGGAAACACTTAATGTGGATATGCATAATAAAAACACCTAATGTGTATGTGTTAGAGAAAACAACTAATTTTTTCTTTTTTTTTACGATGAAGGCTCCAGTCACGCACAAAAGTCCGTATCAAGACTGGGCCTTAATGAAAAGAAAAAAGAAGAAACAAAGGAAAGTATCTATGAATGTTGGAAGAAGTGACAAAAACTGTCTTTTAGATTGTATCAGGTCATAGTTATTGGAAAATACATGAGAGGGTAGCGAGCTCCAAAGTTTCGAGGTGCAGAGAAGGAAATAGGTATCAAAACAGCCCTTTCTTGAGTTGCCAACGGCCACATAATAATCATGTTATGCAGCAGCTTGCCGAGTGTTGCGTGGTCTAACTAGCGGTGGGGGTACACAAGCAGCCAGCTCTCTAGAGCATAAACCAAAATAATACCTACAGAAGAGGGAAAGTGAACCAACATTGCGGCGTAGGGCAAGGGAGTCGAGTTTTCAGGTTAGCCTGGGAGAGTTCATAAGTCGGACAACTTTCGTCTCAATTCTGTAAAGTAAGGATTTAGACTTAGAACCACAACAGATGCGAGAGCAGTACTCCATACAAGGACTGATCAATCCTTTGTATAACGGAGCAACTGTGCGGAAGAAAAGAAATTTCGATATCTAAGCAAGACTCCTAGTTTTTTAGAGGCTATTTCCGCAATGCGGGGTTTCCAAGAAAAGGTGGATGTTACAATAGTACCAATTATGTTCAATGAGGCAAGAGGTGGAATTTGAGAACCATAAAAGGAGTGAGGAAAGATGTGAGGAATTTTCGAAAGAGAGATTGGTAAAAACTGGGTCTCAAAGGCATTAAACTTAATCATGTTTCGTGTATCCTGTCCAATACTGAGTTTACTGAGGAAGCTATATCGAGACAAGGTGCAAATCATGTGAGAGAAGAACGAACAGAAATGAAAGATGTGGAGGAATGCAGTGTTGAGTCGTCAGCGTATGAGTGCATTTGGTTATCTGTGAAAGAAAGGAAATCTTTGTTGAAAGGAGGAACAGTGTAGGAGACAGGACAGACCTTGAGGGACTCCGTTGTTGTTGGAGCAAGGGGGAGGGGCTGATCCATCAACAACTATGGAGCAAAGTTAGGGAAATAAGCCAAAAGAGGAGATTATAGAGATGCGACCCCGATATCATACCCTGTCAAAAGCCTTATATACGTCAAGGGCAACTACATAGGATTCCCCAAAATATATCAGGGATGACGACCAGACATTAGTAAGATAGGAAAGAATATCACCAGTGGTTCTTGCCTTACGGAAGCCATACTGGAGATCAGAGAGAAGACTGTGAAATTCAAGATATTTTAGGATATGGGAATTGGGGAGGGATTCAAAGGCTTTGGAAATGGTAGGTGTCAAAGCAGCAGGACGATAGTTCGAGAGGTTAGAACGGTCACCCCTTATATCGTCGGGATGTACCAACGCATGCTTCTAAGAAGAAGGAAAAGTTCTGGTTCTTAAAAACAGAAAATGAACCGACGAGCAAGCACAGGTGCAAGTTCAGAGGCATACTCTTCCATCACACGGGGATGGATGCCATCAGGACCATTTGCCTTGTTTGGGTCCAGAGAAAGAAGCATTTTTCAGACAGTTCGAAAGTAGATTATGGGAAGAGGCATAGGATTAGTAAGAGGAGCATTAAGGGGTGAAGGAATACTAGACTCATCCAAGGTAGAGATAAAAGAGAAACGGGAACCAGAGAGAGTTGCTTTGTCTACGGGAGAGACAGTTTTGGTACCGTTAGGACGGAAAAGTGAAGGAAAGGTAGAACGACAGACGTTCTTAGAGATTCCTTAAGCTAAAGACCAGAAAGACCTATCAATGGATGACGAGGAGAGGTTATCGCACTTCGTTTGAATAAAGAAACACTTTGCCTCACTGATAACGTACTTGCAATAATTACGGGCATTGATAAATGCTGAATGGAAGTCGGAGGAAGAAGAGTTTTTTAAATGAGACATACCTGATCCTTTGCCTGAATGGCCTCAGAACAGGAACGGTTGAACCATGGATTGGAAGAAGAGGTCGTCTTAGAGGAAGAGGGGATAAATGCTTCTATTCCCGCAACAATAACCTCAGCTATGCGTTAAGCGGAGACAGAAGCATCAGCACATACCAGACAGTAATTTACTAAAGGAAAGTCAAAAAAGAATTTCGTCAGTAAGGTTTGTTGAGGTGCCAATATTTACGTTTAGAAGGGGCTGCTGGAGTGGGAGGTGTCATTAGAAGAGATATATGTAGGAGAGTGTGGTCAGATGAAGGATTAGAGGCGAGAAACAGATCCAAAACATTAGAAGAGTGGTCACAGCAGTCAGGAATATGGGCAGGGAGGGAGATAATTTGCTCTAGATCATAAAGAATGAAGAACGTGAGGGCTTCAATCCCCCCACCATCTGCATGGGAGGAATTCAACCATTCCTTACAGTGAACGTTTATGTATGACTAATAGGATGCACAACACTTTTATGCAGTATGCGAGGTTACATCAGCCCTTATCTATGTATGTATGTGAGGGCCAGATCAGCACTTGTGTGTATATGGAAGCCACATCAGCACTTGTCTGTTTATGTATGTGGTGAGCACATTACCACTTGTCTATGTATGCAAGTAGAGGCCACATCTCCGCTTGTTTCAGAATGTCTATGGAGGGTGCACCAGCATTCCAGCACTTGTCTCAGTATTTATGTGGGGGCCACATAAGCACTTGTCTCAGTGTGTCTACAGAGGCCAAATCAGCACTTGTCACTGTCTGTGTCTAGGGTTCACCAAGACTCATGTATATTGATGTAGATAATCAATTTAATGTCGGGTAATCTTACAATGTCCGTAGATTCGCTCTGTCCTATGCGCCACGTACAATATGTATAAGCCATCATACCATACTCAATATTAGGGGTAAACTGGACATAAAGGTCAAGGGAAGGTTAACCACAGGTTCTGTAGTATAGGCCTGACAGGGAGCCTGGGGTAGAAGTTCTCTCCCTGTAATCTACATTATTGCCCCAAATGGCAAAGAAATAATCCTGTATTACACTGACTAGAAATTCTCTGAAAATAACAGTCTTACTGATATAAATGACAGTCTTATTGATATACGTCGATCTACTACTACGGTCCAGTAGCACCTGGACGAGCCACTACCACGATCCAGCAGCACCTTGACGGGCTACTACCACGGCCGAAATATTTAAGGATTATGTTATATCCTAATTTTCTTTTCTCTAAGTTAGTTACGTAAATTTCAGTCAAAGGCATCATATAAATTCTACAGGGACCTTCCTGGTGCGACAGTCTCGCTCCACCTCACCAGGAAGACAATAGCGCCCTTCTCGACGCAGCTCTGCAACGATTCCTTCCAGAAGGATATATCTAATAAACAGATTGAAGCTGGCAGGGAAGTTTCTATATAGAGACAGGGGAAAAGTGTCTTCCTTGTGCGTAACAGGTTGACCCGTTTCCTTTCCTGCGACTCTTGGCAAATATCTCGAAATAACGTCTTGTCGTCTCATTTAGTATCTTGAAGCCTACAATTGTAAAGGGCAAATACGGGTTTATTGTAATGACGAGGAAAAATTTATTCCACTGTATTTCTTTTCTATATCCATAAGATTTTAGAAGCCTAAAAAGAAAACTCTCACAAAAAAGAGTTATTTCCTCTGATTACAATAAGACTACCTGTCACCCGAGTACCTCAGGGATCTATGCTAGAGCCTACGGCTTTCCTCATGCGTGAATGACATTGCCAATTCCTGTCAACGCGCCAGCCTCTGACTTTAAGATCCCGCCTCGGTCTTACGCACCTCATCACTCATGTCAGCCCACAGGCTGATACACTTTATTTCTGGTTTCTCTTGCAATAAATCAAGAAGTCTTAAATTTCATACCTATCTTATATGATATTTCACAGATTTAAATTATTTTATCTGACGCTGAAATTTCATTTGCTGGACATACAATATAATCTGATTTTAATACCAGATTGATAGGTTTACACATCAACGAGTCGCAGATGTAGAAACCATAATTTCTGGGTGTCCAGCAGAGGGTAACGATGACGTGTGGGATATTGTCACACGTTCATAACTTCCTGACTGTCTGATCGACTCCCTCCATTTGTCTCGGGCGATCCCAGAAGGCCTCTCTACGTCCTACAGTTATAGCCCACAAGTTCATCATAAGAAAACAGAGTGTAAATGTTCTTTCCTGTATCAAACCGAGGCAAGCACACAATCATTTCCTACCCCTAAAGTCTTTATGTCCAAGAAAATCGCCTGTTAGACTAGCTGCCCAGACCTGGTGATGGAAACAGCAGACCAGTGTTACATCACAGTGCACAGGAACAGAACATGAACCAAACATGAAAACCTCTATCGTAGGGAGCCATCCCTCTTCCCGGCTCTAGAGCAGTGTACCCAGCAACCTCAAGGATACCAGGTCGATAATTGATTTCAGATCTGGTTGTAAGAAATCTGTCCTTCACTGCTCCCCTGAATAAAGTATCATTATCTTAAATCACTGTATAAATCACTATGTTATCATGATCTTATAAACCTATCACTTCCCCAACTTTGACTGATACCTAAACTTGTTAAAACCAGTTTTTACCATATCAACCCTATCCAGGACTTTTCACAACAATCTCTTGTATATTGATCTGGGATGTATGTATAGAACACCAGAGTAGCTGAAAGTACTCTGCCCCAGTGTTTCAAAGAACATCCTACAGGAGGTGAAATTACAAAACTATGATATTTATTGATATACATATGTCTGGTCGACTGCCCATACACACACTGTTGCAGATTACAAATAATACCTCCTCCATAGCCAAACACGTCGTACACTATAAGACATCAAAAGTTCTTTCGAAGAGTCAACTGATTCAGAAGGGCTTAGCATGTTGCTTTGATGGCCTATTTTATCATTATCATTTATAATCATTATTATTATTATTATTATTATTATTACTACTACTGTTATTATTATTATTTTTATTATTACTACTGTTATTATTATTATTATCATTATTATTATTATTATTATTATTATTATTATTATTGTTATTATTATTATTACTACTATCATTATTATTATTACTATATGTACTGTTGTTGTTGTTGTTGTCTTATTATCATTATTATTATCATTATTACTATTATTGGCTTCCGCCATGTTAAAGGTCATGTTCACTAAACTCTCCCCTTCGCCGAGCTAAGTCGTCACTATACTTTTACTCATTACTGCGTCATCACCTTCACTACACCTTCACTTCAACTACACCCTCATCTTCACAACACCAACAAGTTCACTGCAATATTATTTCCCTTGCAATATTATCTTCTCTACATCATGACCTTACCTACACATCATCTTCACTCCCCCTTTTCTTCACAATGCCTTCATTTCCACTACATCTTCACCTTCACTGCACCCTCCTCTGCACTGCACACATATATATTCTCTATGCCCTTGAGGATCAGGTCTAAGCCAAGCTTCACTACTCCCTTATCCTCACTGCACACTCATATTCGCTATACCCTCATCTTCATCGTGCCATTTTACTTTCTCTTTACCCCTATCTTCACTACACCCTTATGTTCTATGATCACACTTTTTCAGTGCATCCTCATCTTCACTGCTAAGGCCATCATTACTACACTCCCATCACTACAACCTCGATATCACTGACCTTTAGCCAAGCCATATTGTGTAAGGTCAAAGGGTAACTTTGCCACAGGCAGACAGACAGACACAGACAGACACATACATTTATTATTATTATTATTATTATTATTATTATTATTATCATCATAACTATTATTATTTTTCTATCATCATTACTGATATTTCATTATTATGATCATTATTATTTACTATACTATTTCATTATCATTAAATCAATTATCATTATCATTATTACTGTCATATACAAGTTATATATTTGCACCATTTTTGTTTTATAACAGTGTCTAGTTTGGCAAAAACTTGCATATCTACGGAATATCAAGTTACGTTCCAGTTCAGGTTTTAGGGAGAGACACAAGCAGGAAGTAGAGAGTCCTGGGAAATACTGAGTACTTGACACACTCGACTGTTCACGTGTGCCTCCTCCCGTACCATGGCCACTCAGCCATATATACATCCCTCCCCCGGTACTCTCTTCACTCTGTCATAAACATTCAATAAAATGATGTTGTTCACTTTACATCATCCGTGGCATGGCATGGTCCTGGTGCCAGTCAAGTTGGTATATGCCATGGTAACTCCACCAGGCGTAACTAATGGCAGGTTACCAGCATATCTGAATGTCTTTACTCCGTTCGTTTCCTCCAGAAGGTCGAAGATCTGTATCTTGATAGTGCGCTGGCAGACCCTGGCTGCACTCAGCCACTCAGGGTGTGTGTGTGTGTGTGTGTGTGTCACTGGATCAGCGCCACTCCTCAGTGTTCAGGTAAGTCACAGAACAATGGAACATTTGGTTGGATGTTGACTTGTTAGAATTCCCCAGAGTGCGTGTGTCACTGGTACATGAACTGCGGCTGCCGGGGCGGGGACAGAGCTGGGGTGTCCCCGCGCTTGCTGTGTTACTTGGGGCAGCTCCGTGTCAAACAACTTCCCGTTTCAGATGGTCAGAGAAAAAGATATCTATTTTAGAGCATATGAAGGAAGGCGTGTTAACGTACCCATGGTCGGGGAGAAGTAGACACACACACACACACACACACAAACTCTCTCTCTCTCTCTCCAACTTGCGATCGATGGATACATGATGAACGGAAAAACTGTCCAATAACAAATAATTCAGCTGCCACTTTGACCACAATGAACTACAGCATTGTCCTCTCTCGAACATCTATGGTAAAAGTTAGCCTGAATGAATAGGTGGTGAGGCCGCTCCACCCGTCAAGCACACCAACAGACACAACGCTGTACTAGTTAGTGTTGGTGCAAGCTGGCCTGACAGTAATTTCGTCGCTCCTTCAAACTACACTAATACGACACGGACTTATGATAAAGTCTTAAAACACTCTCAAACTTGCTATGCACTTTGTTTTTGCTTACAGCTCTTACCTTCTTGGTGAGTCAAGATTCGGGTTCACTTCCATCATCTCTTGTGATCATGGCTTTATTGGCCGTAGGCTAACTGACTAGTAATTCCAATGTCATGAGTATTTACCTATGAGAGCCTTCGACGAGATATTGCCAAAACACAGGGCTAACGAGCAGCGCCCACCGCAGAAAAATCTAGAATACGAATAATGACTCCTGTGAGTTAAGTGTTGTCAGGTGTTATATATAAGATGGAGAGACTGTGTCTTTGGGGACTGAATTCCGGCAGCCCACGCGTGGAAGAGCCAGAACAGAAAAATAGGAGTGAAACTTGGCAGCCAATGAAGTGCGGACTCATTGGGCATTCCTCACTCCCTCCCGATACCCAGGCAGGTAGTGTCTGTCAGTAATACCTCCCTGGTCGGCAGCTGCTTACTATCCTTATTTGAAGAGGATCCACGGGTGAAGATAACAGTGAGATGCGGAAATGGTTTGATGACGACACCTCGAGACAGCTTAGTTTCTGGGAGAAGTATCAAGCAGGTGGAGTTCAGTCGGGGAAGGAGCTGAGGAGGTATGAGGACCCCTGTACTAGCTGGGAACTATTGCAGGTTGGCGGCACTTTTGAATTTTGCTCTATCTATGGAGTGAAAATTAGGGTATAGTCATCCACCACTACTGGCAGGAGGACGTTGCCCCGTTAGGCTAACTTGGGATCCCTTGGTTGGATGACGTCGTTTTGACGTCACTCGGGGGCCTGCTGTGCGAGGGTTGTGTAACTCGGCCCTGCAAGCGTGGATGGAGGGGGGAGGGGAGGGGGTATCAGTGCCATGCCACCAGTATCGCGGACGCCAGCGTTACCAGCGCATCGCCATTAGGGCCAAGGGTACCAATGCCAGCGTTACCAGTATCAGGGGTGCCAGTGCTGTGAGTGTTTAAGGGTTTCAGTGTTACCACTTTCGGGGGTAACAGTGATAACAGTAGCAGAGGTGTGAGTGTCAGTGTTATCAGTGCCAGAGGTGCCAGTGCCACCACTATCGGGGTGACAGCGACAGTGCTAGTGGTGCTAGGGCCAAGGGTTTTGATCGGTCGATCAGACGTATCTTAGAAGCGGTTTTGACAATGTGGGGGAGGGTGTTCTAGCGACCAGCAAGTTTCACTGATGGCCAAGGTACCCAGAGAAGACAGAAATTTACCAAAGAGAGAGAAACCTTAGGGCTGTCCGCATGATCAGTCGGCCCTGATCGTCTATGGACATGGGTCTCAGGCGGCCTGCCCGGATGGTTAGCCACGAGGCCCTATTCTGCTTGCAGGAACAGTGCTGCATCCACTGGGTATCCCTCACTTCCGTTTCCGGTGCGCTCCCCTCATTGGAAAGGCCACTTCCTGGGGAACAGCTTTACCTGGTGCCCTTCACCCAAAACCTCCAATCACTGGTCCTGCGTTCGCTCCTCGAGAGGAATATGCGAAGCTTGCATTCCCCGGCAATTCGTCAATTGCCAAGGCAAATAATTTCGACCCTGTTCTGATCTGGATCAAGGCGTCTTCGTCGACCAGGTTCGTCTACATCTCACGGGCCCGTCAAGATGTCATTACTAGCGTCACCAACAGAGAAATCCTTTTCCTGCCTTTGGGATATTTGGACACTGATCAGAGGTCTAAATACCTAACGCACAATATCACACGATACCCCGTGGAGAAAGACCCCGAAGGGTCGTACAGCAGTTACCGGAAGTACGCTCCGTCAGGGGATCAAAATATAACGGAGTTCCCATCACTGTGGTTTACAGTGCCCTGGAACCCTTCCCGAAAAGTTTCACTTCGTTAGCAAATTCTATCAACCCAGCTGATTCCGATGGATGACGGACCCCCCACCCCTCCTCCATGCAGCTACAGGGATTAGTGTACTGGTCCGTCTTGGAGAAATGTCCGTGATGTGCAGTCCAGCATGACTCGCTTACTTATCAACACAGGCCTGAACTCATCCAAGCTTCGCCGGACCCAACCCCAAGACCTATGTTGACTGATACCTAGCAGCGCCTTAGGTGCCGCAAGAAAGGAGTTTCCATTTGGCACGGATATGCCTAAAAGACACCGCTTTCCATATTTGGACCAACCACCCCACTTCCTATACCATCATTTCAACCATCTGACTCAGCTTCCTGCTATGGAAATTCTGGCACTCAAAGAGAGACTGGGTGTGATGAGGGCCAGAATTATAAGTAGTTTGATCGCCTTCAACATTGATAATCCAATCCCTGAAGCTTTGTCAACCACTTCTGCCATTCCGACACCGTCATCATTTTCTACCTCATGTGATACTTCAAATGTACTTGGAGTCACTGATCAAGCCTTACCGCCCAGCAACGTTACCCACCACAACAATCCAGCAATTCATTTCCATAACGACCCAGCATCTCAACCCCACACAAACCCTGCACCTCTTTTCCAGAACAAGCCAGCCCCTCAGACCCAAAACAACCTTGCTTTTCGATTCCAGACAAAACCCGCCTCTCAGCTCCAAAACCTCCTTACGCCTCACCTCCAGAATAACTCTGCACCTCGCAGGGGACAAGCCCAGGATACCGAGCACAGTTTGAACAACTTAAAACCAAAAAATTAGACATAATATCGATCACCCTAACATCAGGATCCAAGTCGACACGTCGGAGACAAGACGGTGCAACGGAAACAACTGTCGGCCCCTCTCACCAAAAGGCGTAATGAACTGGACATCAATACAAACCGCAATACTCAGAAAATTGGACGGAAGTAAGTACATCCGAGGAATAATCACTTGAAACGCACACAGTATACGGGATAAGATAATCAACCTCACTTGGCACGCCCTATTCCACAACCTAGATATCATCTTATATCAGGAGTGATACTTCCTTGTATATGTCGGAGAATCGAAGCCCCCCCCCCCTGACATACCTGGGTATATAGCTTACACTATATCGGAAATTAATGGTTTTTCAACATACATCAGGTCATTCATCCCCCGTCGTTTCGCCAAGACACAGAGACACGACACACAACTCATGCAGCATTTCTCCCTTAATCGGGAGGGATGCATTATACAGATATGCAACGCATATGCCTAATTCCGACACTTCGTAACAGATCAATTAACCCGTACTGCAGATAAAAGCTTTATATACTTTGGAGACTTCAATGCCCGCCTCCCCTGTCGACCCCAACTCCAGTGGTTACTTGCTTTACAACTTTGTGGAGTCCTATTGGGCTTGATATCTGGACCCCACCAGGTCCTACTTAGTGGCAAAGCGGGACACTGGAACATGTTATCACAGGTGGCCTCATTAACACCAACTTTGTAACTCACCTGCTGCCGTCCCCTGCCTCAGATCAGGTGGCCATCATAGCCTAGTATTCTGTACTTAGTACATTAGCCACCACCACACACGCAACTCTGCTGCGAGATTCCGACGATATACTTGTCAGCATAGGTATGCTACGTGAACAGATGAATCATTGCAAACCCTGGCACAGACACTGTACACCAGCCTGGTCACACCTACCGAGGCCTTCTACATGCGTTGCACTGATCAGGTTTCTGAAACTAGGACAGGTCAGCCACGGCTGCTTTAAGACAGAGTTGTCAGCCACCAACATTTGGCCGCTGAAACTTCTAAAGCCTATAGAGGCAAGATCGCACCAGGAAAATTTTAGTACTTATTGTGTCGCAGTTGACAAACTAGTCGACATGCAATCTTGTGTCCACCAGGACTCGGGTTAATTTCACCAACTACATCAATCAGCAGACTTCTCCTGCCCTTATGTGGGAACACATCAAACGCATCACAAAGATAACTCCTCCGACCTCAGTTCACCATTTTCCATTGAAAACAGATGAACAACTGTTGTTAGAATGATCCTTACAGTCACAACTACAACCTCTACCACCTAAGGTACGACTTGCACTAGTACGAAAGTAAGATCCTCTGTGTCGTATCGACGAAGCTAAAACATCGGAGGGTGAAGACCCGGTATCGATCAACGCTGAGGAACTCCGTCATGCCCTTCTTAAGAGTAAAGCACACTGCACCTCATCACAAAGGTTTCAGGAAATCCATCTCTTAGGCTATGCAACCTCTCCCAACTGACAGGATCTGTCTTAGGTCTGGAATAGGAACATCATTGCCAAGCCCCACTCCACGAAGCACAAACCCATCTCTCTCACTTCTTGCTTTTGTAAAGTGAGTAAAATGATCCTACTCAACCGGCTACTTTATTCCCTCGGAAATCGACTCTCGCCAGATCTCTGCGGGGTTATTACCTAGCGAGAATACCGATCTACGCACTGCAAAGCTCTACTCATTGTACCTCTTAGCCTCGGAAGGCTGTCATTATCGACCTTAGAAGTACCTTTAATTTCGCTAAGAGAAATGCTTTACTTGAGACCATGCACTTCTGGGGGTAAAGGGTCAAATATTCAGATGGATCCATAGTTACCTCTTCAACAGACACTACAAGGCCTGCCTCAAGGGTACATTGCACTAAACTCCTCACGACCGTTTCACCTTGGGACGACACACAGGGGTAGTGCTGAGCCCATTGATGTTCAGTGTCCTGATGCACAGAAGTCTACAACCTCTGGATAATTACCGCGGAGAGAGAGAGAGCAATTTATTAAGCGGACGATGCTTGTACCCCGGCAGCGGACTCCATCCGACAAGAACAACTTTCGTCATTCCACACTTCCACCATGGGCTGTGGACTCGTTATCTCCTCTAAGAAAAGTAACATTCTTTCTTCCTATGTCCGAGGCCCACCTGACACACGCATGTCACCTAGTCCTGCTACCTAGAGTTCCAGCTGTTGTTCAGACAACTGGGATCACTCCTGGCAGACTCTCATACGTGAAGGACATTCATTTCGTGAGCGGCGTCCATCTGGCTAAGCTCATGTTGTGGTGGTGGATGTGGAGTCGGGCCTGGCGTCCGTCTGGCTGAACTCATGTCGTGGGACAACTGATCAGGTGCGGCGCTTGTTGGTGTTGATGCATCAGGTCTCAGCCTGACGTGGAAATTTGTCTTTAGACAGTCAACTCGCTCCTTCTTAGGATGGTTACTGCCTGCTGAAGTTGCTCTAAAGTAGGTATTCCTTCTATTAAGACGGATCTTCTGTGTGGAGTAAGTGTGGAGAGTGGAGGATGTGGAGGGGTCATGCCTGCATCACACTAGCCTGGCGGACACCGCACTTAGTGACAACGTCAGAGGCTCAGGGATCGCTGGCCGCTTGCCAAGGTTCACACTCACGTTACTCCAGCGTTACCAGAGGCAGCGCTCCCGTCGCTTCTCATGATTTTCAACTGGCGTACCTGGCGTCAGTCTATCCGCTTCTCTGTTTCTCTGCATCTCTCACATACAACGAACAAAATATTATGACAAACAGTAGCAGACTCCTAGTCATGTTCCACCAGAGTCGGAGCGTCAGGCGGGGAGCGGGTGGTCTGACTGCCGCCCCGGGGACACCGCTACACTCCCGGGCGCACAGGACTCAAGCAGGACAGGAGGCAGCATTCCTGCACGCCGTACTTTATCTATCAGCGGTAAAATCTCTGACTTACACCACCTTGATCTTTGGTTGTCACTGACGATGCCATAAACTGACTTCAACAATCAAAAGTCAATACAGGTAATGTGCAAATATTGCAATAAGGTATGTTCGTTAAAGAGGTTTTTATATTTTAATCGAACATCATACAAGTTGAACAGTTTGGCTTCCATATTCTTTGATAAAGCTCTTCGACCAGCTATATAATGACACCGACTAGCCTCACTGAGGTGCTCCACTACCGCTTCCGAAGGTGCACCAGACAAGAGCCATTAAGCACCAACTACGTTATAAACTTCTTGCCCTGCAGGCAGGCCAGATATATTTAACTTTCTCTAACTCCTCACTTAAGACTTTTCATTAATGTTATCCCTAAGATACGATGATATAATCATTATCTTGTCTCTACAAGCACACCTCAGAAATGCTCCTAAAGCCAACTCCAGTGTTCCATAAAGTCAATAAGGTTGACTGATGGACTACATGATTTTTACACAACTGCTTTCTTGCTCTCACTACTTGTCTTCCTCTTGTGCCAAGTCTTGACTGGTACCGTTGTCCTTGGTGAATGGATCCCCTATTCCCATTACTCCTCGATGGTCTCGGGGTTTCGCCTCTTGCATTACCCCATTTCTATGTACTTTCAAATGATCACATGAGAACGATACACTATACAAACTCACACCTAGAGAACATCCTTCTTCACAAGTCTTTCCAGTTTATGTACTTGTAATTTTCAAATTGTTTTTTTCAGAACCATTACACAACAGTAAAATGGTAACTATGCAAGCAGTAGGATTTCTCATAAACAAGATCATTTACAGCCAGTGGCTTTCTCTGTTTGTAATCATGTCATGCCTCCTTCCCACAATTTTTTACGGATTGTACGCAGCCTGAGTATAATCTCTCTTGACATTATCGCAGGCAGTTCGCCCCAGTATGGAGTACTGCTCACATACTTGGTTAGTTTTTCCTCCAACTCCTTATTAATGAGAGCGGAATCAAATGCCTTCTGACTCATTAATTCTCCAGACACACTTCTCCACAAGCATCCCTCTCTGTCCGCCGTGAAGTTGTTGCTCCCTTCTTGTTCTACAGGTTTTCTTTAGGCCACTGCTGTCGTGAGCTGTCTGCTTATGTCGCTTCCGCTAATGCTTGGACTCATGACACGCGCAAGGCTGCTGCTTTTCCATTCGAGCAGCAAAGCTGTGGACTCTCGATATTCCTGTGTCTTTCCCTGTTTCTTTAACTTTCCCACCATCAAGAGTCCAATGTACAAACACCTGAGGAGCTCAGATTAATTTCTCTATTCTTCTTCTTACCTGATATTCCTTTCTTGCCAGATGTCCATGATTGTGGCATGTTTTGAACGTTCATGTAGGTCACTATGAAAAAAAGACTTCGAAAGAGGCAAATTACTTTTCCTTCGACAGGATTGTTAAGATATAAAACGACTTACCACTTAGCGTAGTTGAAAGAAGTACTATAGATACGTTTTAAGAATAGACTTAACAAATGTTCCGCTTCAAGTTCATGACTGACATTTCTCGCGCATTCTGAGTTATATATAAAGATTACAGGCATTTCTCCTTCAGTAATTTGTTTGTGTTTGTACTCTTACCTCACTATTCTCTAGGTTTCTAACATCTTCCACAAGCACAAACGATCTCGAATGGACTCAATGGTTCGTTTGTTTTCTGCTTACCTTTGCATATCTGAATATTTCAGTTCGGTTTTCTATAACATAAGCCTTTCATTTCTGCACCATCTGCTTCTAACACTTCGTTATGGAACTTCATTTAATCATTTACTGTCCTTCCCTTATCCGATATTATGTCTTTATACCTAAATAATTCTATCCTGTTTATTCATGATCACCCACCTATAACATCACTTCAGGCGGCTGTTTCCCCTTAATCATGGCTTCAGTATTTTTCACTAAACATCATAATATCCAATAGTTTATATTTCTTAATTAAAACCCTGAGGGAGATGAATGGGTTCTGCATCGTGATATGAGCAAAAGTAGATTCTGAATTAAGGTCTTCCTAAGTGGTAGTTTCTCCTGTGTAATATGAATAAAAAGTATTGGAGGGGAAGAAGAAGCACTTTGCCCTGTGAGGATCCTAATTTTTAATAATATTTTCCTTGAGTTCATTGCGGCTGTTCCCCTTGTAAGTAAACCTATATCCAGCTGAAGAAACATGCTCCCACTCTGGTTAGGTTAGGTTAGGTTAGGTTAGGTTAGTTAGACAGAAATGGCTGCTCCGAGGCTGGGGTGATCGAATCTCGGTTCTTCCTCCGAGACAAAACACCACACTAAAGCAACGCCTCTTGGGAGCGATCCGACTTCCTGCTTTCACCATCTCCCCTTTATTTATGTCCTTCAGTGGTCTACCTCTTCCGCTTTACGCCTATAACATCGAAGCCAGTGTTGTCATGATATTCAGTCCTTCATCCCAGACCGATATGCACCAGACTCCTACTCGCTTCACAACTCCATATCACCAACAAGCTAAACACCATTTGAAGGACCAGTAACCTTCCCTTTATCTTTCCCTTAAACGATCTATCGTTAGCGTTACCTCCTCCTTCCACATATAAGTGTTAACCTTTCACATATTGATGACATGCACATCTATCATCTATGACACAACATCTAATCTTACACAGTGGGGAAATAAGCCTCGCTCATATGCGAGTTACAGGTTTATCTGCATCACTGTATGTCATTGTTGCCGTATGCATCCACATAAACCTACTTAGTCGATAAAGTCACGCAGCCAACTTTGCTAATTACAGTATCACTGTGTACGGTCGATCCCCGAGTGGCTACTCGCTGAAGCTGAGCACCATCGTTTCCAATTCATATGTCAGACCACTATTCGTAAAATCTAGTCAAGCTGGTTAATCAGAGACGTATTAAACATTACAAATTATTCGATACAATTTTCTTAGGGGGTCCATCCAAACTGATCAGTTATCTAAATTTCAATATTCAGTTGCAGAATTTTTTAAGTATAATATGAAAAACAGCGATTAACAAATGAAAGATTCTAGTTCTACAGTATGTCAGGCTTCCTGTCGGAGAGAAAAAGTTAGAATAAAAATAACTTTACAACAAATGATTTGCTCTCCTGAACAACGAGGCACATCATCATCTTTTGACTTGTTTAACTGATGCATCAATAATAAGACTGAAAGAACAGCACTCACGCCAAGCCCAGAAACGGACCAAAACCACTGTATATGAATATAACAGTGAATTCAGAGCTTTTGAGTGGTATATCCAATGTCAAAATATGTCAGGAATCTTCAGAGATAATATTTCAAATAATGAGCGTTGACACTAAGTTATGTCAAATGCGGTTGCTGAGCTATCATGATACTGACTTTTGCTTTTTGATGCACTGCAGCATCACAGTTCTTGTCTTAGTAAGTTCATTTTTATGTCCAAATAACACTTTCAAATAACTCTATCAGGAGCAATATTTTCATCTCTTTTTCCTAGATTACTTTGGGGCCCCGCAACATGAGGAGCACGTCGGTGCGTTGCAGCGACTGCACTGGAGTTGAATATGCCTGCGTATATGACGATTAGTTGTCTGTATCATCCTAAGAGACATATGAGGGATATCAAGTAAATATCAGATGTGACAAAATCATTTGATGTGATCCAAGGAATGCGTGAAGTGTGATGGCTAGCCGCTGTACCAGTAGATATGTGAATTATGGAGAAAAAGGAACTTAGTTAAGTTGAACCGAAACAGGTATCACAATAACTGTTCTTATTCATTACAGTAAGTATACTTGATCAAAGGCCAGGCTCTTTAAATCACTGAAAAAAAAAATCAGCTGACCCAAGTAAACGGTACATTTATGTAAAAATGCAACGAATTTCTGATATTTTTGTATCGTTTATTCGTTCTTTTCTTTTGCGTGACACAGAAAAAACTAAAGCGCTGTTTTTTCTACTCATACCTCGGGGTAAAAATCCTCTGCAAGTTTGGTTCTTGTATGCTATGGTCAATGATACTATTTTTTACACTCAGCTTTTTATTTCTTTTTACTTATCGTTTGATCAAAACTACGTAGTACTTAAACACTGATTATAATAATGAAGCAGGTAATGAGAACAAACGAGTTCAACACGGCGTATATCATTTTCTTTCAACCACGGTCAGTGATTTTATATATTGCGAGGAATAGTTGTTTCGCGGAGTATCGATACCACACTGACGCCCTCTGCCGGCTGTGTTGCCCCGCTGTCCGCGCTCATGGGACATCCTAAGCAAAACATTGTGTCGTCAAGTGCTCCAGCGCGGTCATGAACTGCAACCACAAACTGATATTTTGTGTTACTGCTTTGAGTTCCATATAATTCTGACTGTAATGTGCGTCATACCCCAACGACTCAAAAGTGTGAAAAATATAAGTAACTGAATATACATTAACGTAACTTTCTAATTGTATGTAAGTGGTACGTTGCAAGTAAATGCCCCCGGAGAAGTGGAACACAACGATGTATTGGAAGGAGTCCCAGTCAACAGGTTATATGACTCGATGAGTTTCTAAATCAGTAGATACCCTACATACCAAAAATGGTGAAGTGTACGGGACCCAGGCGTTTTTGCTGCATTTCCTGGACACATCTTATGAGTGGTAGAGACCAACACTTACATCTCAAGGTAACCATTTCTGATTTTTTTTTCAGTGTGTGTGTGTGGTTTTACTTTTTTCTTTATTTTTTCAGTGGTTCATGAGGTGGTAATCAGTTACAAACTGTAACGAATGACAGGCTTAACGGGCGAAACAAGGTGATTTGTTTTATATGTAGCTGATTTATGGTAGATCACCATCTGGCAGTCGTTTGCTATTGATTTCAAAAAACACACGCACAGCCAAAGATTCTCAGCTTAGTCTAGCATTTTTCGATCGGTAATGCTCTACATTACTGACTTGGTGTTCTAATGCACAAGCTGCCATGGGCGCCCACAGAAATATTATCAAAGGAAGACAAAACATGTATGTAGGAACTAAATTTCTACATTGTAGACTAAGAACTAATGGATTGTATGTTGTGTTCTTAAACGCAAACAGATTTACAGTCTCGATATAGATTATTAAAGATATTAGTTTAACACTTTTCAAGTAACTGTGACCATGAATATACAATGTCTTTTTTTTGTTTAGAAATAAAAAGGGGACAAATGCCCCCTCTTGCTCGTTCCTGCGGGCCTTCTTCTCCCTTGAAGGAAGCCTTGAAACTTCGATCGTTTCTGGCGCTTTAATGGGCCAGTCATACCGCCGTATTTTTACAGAGAAGAGCGTGACCCACAGCCTTGCTTTTAAAGACGCAAGCTGGACCTATTTTCAGTCCCCACTTTTAAACGTTAACTTGAGAAAAAAAGTATTTGTTGCTGGGTTTACAGAAATGATTTAGGAATGTAGGAACAAATGCGGACACGGGAGAAGCAACCCACCACAAACCCCCACATCACATTTTCAAACTCTCAAGGATGAGAAAAATACGGAAAAGAGGAAGTAAATTAAAGAAAAATTAGATACCGCTTTATGTCGGGGAAAGTTACATTTCAGATTTTCAATTTTTAGACGTGCAAACCCTTGTAAGGATCATGTAATTAATGACAGACCCAGAATACGTAAGATGCATTAATCTTGAGTTATCATATTATTCAATATTAAGTTGATATTTATACGAATAATGTGCTCAGTTTTTGTTTCCATAGTGGCAGAATTGTCTTCTCAGTATTGATAAAATATAATGTGTATACAAAGGCAAACTAGAAGAACACCAGAAAAAACTTAATCTCATATCAAAATCAAGCCACATGGGTGAAATGCATAATTATCATGGAAAATAATACAAATATTACAAAATTACGAATTTTAGCTTACTACTGTAATTGGAAGAGTATGTAATCGTAGTGTAGTGCACTCAGCTTTGAAATATTTTTGATAGTATCAATGAATTTTCATTTAGATATTTGGCTATGTTTCATTTGGTACACTGTATATACATGTATGTTCCTCTTGTTTCAGCATATGAGGGTAGCCAGCATAATCTAATATGATTCTCACCAACACAGAAATAAATAAAAGGTAAAGATAATTATGATTTTAGTAAGTTGGTTTCTTCTTTGGTACTGTTTTGCTCTTTGGGTATTACCCTGCAACTTACGATCAGAGATTCCGATAGTGGGAGGCCTATGAAATTCAGAAAAAGAAAATGAAATAAAATATGAAAATTAAAAGAGCTGTACAATACACCTGTTATGTATTCTAAACCTTTGAAATGCCACCTAATCCACAAAGCTACTAGGGGAACATGGATCTGAGATCCCGATAGTGGGGAGGGCTATGGAGATGAGAAAAATATGGAAAATATGGATATTACAAAAGCTCCACGGTAAACCTATCATGAAATCCCACCAAACACACTAAAAGATTAGGGGAACATGGCAATCACTGGAAATTGAAACAACTTTTCAACATAATTCCTAAAGAGAAGCGAAGCATGAAAAAAGACAATGTTGATGAAAAAGTTTGTAAATGAACTGAAAAAAAAAATGTATAGATATCTAAGATTCAGTTTAAAAACAGTGATTTCATAGCTAGATAATGTAAATGGTTCACACTAACTTGCTGCATGCTATACGCAAATTTACCTTTAATAAGTTTAATTACTAGTGGACAAATCGTTCCAGTTTTTTCCTCTATGTTGGATAATGAAATGTGTTCAGTAAACCGTGTTGGCCTTGACAATACTTGTTCCCAAAATCTCTTGAGTTGTTTTTCAGTCTTAGGAGCTCCATTTGCGGCTGAATTAAACATGCTTGTGATATCGCTCCAAACCTCGCTGTTCATCTTCAGTGCTCGAAAAAGGTGTTTTTAAATTAAGATAACATCGTTCCTTTTTCAGTGAAAAAAAAAAAATCGCCCCTTTTTTCTGCTGTACGAACAACAATAAGTTGTCGTATCGGTGACTCTCAAAGTTGGTAGCTGATTTTTGCTTAGAAACGTCAACAAATCAGGGCTGCTAATTATAAAAGTTAAAAGAACTTCTCCCGCAAGCATTTATAGTATGAATTTTTTACCATGTTTCCTCAGTGATCTCCACGGACGGGGCAGGTGGTAAACACTTAAAATAACGAAGACAATTTCGGGAATATTCGCAGCCTTTTGAAGGGGACTGAAATGCAGGTCCCGCTTCTAGGTTTTGAATATACGGCAGATATTCCACACAAGTTCATACTATGACCCCTACCCTCAGTACGGGCATCCCTTCCTCAGCCCCTGCACTGCCCTCTCCTCTCCCTCACCCCGCACGTCTCTCTCTTCTCTGACCCCTCACCCCTTGCACTACCCTACCCTCCCCCTAGCCAGCACCCTTTGAAGGACCCTTT
Organism: Panulirus argus; assembly: GCA_038088735.1. NCBI lineage: Eukaryota > Metazoa > Arthropoda > Malacostraca > Decapoda > Palinuridae > Panulirus > Panulirus argus. The sequence goes on along the minus strand of JAYMFT010386406.1, from coordinate 25,219 downwards.
CCTCCCCAGACCCCCCACCCCTAGAAATGCCTTCTCCCCAATCCCATCCACTGCTCTGCCCCCCTCACATCCAATCTAAACCTCCTGCGCGGCCTTCCTCTTCCCGATTCTTCTTGAATTGCCCTTTCCTCCCCAGATCCAAGGTTGACATGGTAGGGTAGTAGGAATAAGCAGCCACTACTAGGGAGGTATAGTATCTATTATACCCTCCTGGGCATCGAGAGGATTAGCGAAGGATATGCAGTGAGCAAGCACTTCAGTGGTTGTCAGTTTTCACTCCTTTTGCCTTCTTTCTCCCTCACCCACAAGTGGGCTGCTGGCATTCAGCTATGAAACACACAATCTCTCCATTCCACACATAATTGACGATACGTGTCTAAAACGACTCGTTTCTTTGTAGCCCTAGATTTTTCTTGAGGCGAGCACTACGCGCTAATCCTGTCTTTTGACAAAGCTTCGTTGTATGTTCGGAAGCAAGTACCCTGCGTGGACCTCCCCTTCTCTCCCCACAGGGAACTCCCCTGCCCAGACCCCTACCACTGCTGGGCCCTCATTTCTCCAGATCACCACTTCCTACACGGACTTCCCCTCCCCGGACTCCCACTCCAAGCACAGCCCCTTCCTCCCCAAATCCCCACCCACTGCATTGTCCTCCATTCCCCAGACCCCCGCCTCAGCACGATCCTTCCGTCTCCAGACCCCAACCACCTGCGACTCCCTCCTTGCACAGTCCTTCCTTGCCTGGACCCTCCTAATCCTAGCACGGCCCTCTGCCCCCCAGAGCCCTCCTCAGCACGGCCCTTCTCTTCCCAGACTCTGCTCGGCCCTCCCCTCTCAGACCTTCCCCCTCCCTCCCCCCCCTCACCCGGCAAGGACCTCCCCCTCCCAGACCCCTACCCTTGGGGAGGCCCGACCCTCCCATCCCCCATCCCCTGGCATGGCCCTTCCCTCTCAGACCCCCATCCTCAGCACGGCTCCTCCTTCCCCAGTCCCCCAACCCCAGTAGGGCCCTCCCCTCCCAAGCCCTGCACTCCAACCCCAGTGGTGGTCTGTCTAAAAGCTCTGGCTGTTTTGGTCTGTCTGATATCTAAAAATCTCTACTTGATTTGACATTCTTAACGGAACTGGATTCTATCTGTAGCGGTCATTTTAAGGCATAATGAGTTAGGTTTGGCTTGGTAAGGTTTCTCGAGTAGCTATTATTTCATACAACTACAGATGGATATGAGACATTGCCAGCCCTAGGAACCTAACTCATCCTAAGATTTTCTTAAGTTGAATGTGCAGGTAAATATCGTCGATATTGATGAAATCGTAGAATTACAAACGGAAAAATCATCTTTAAATCTTAGTTTAGTTTGTTCTTACATTCAATAACTAATTTTCGAGTTCATTTGCGCTTTCGTTGGCGTAATATCATGACAAAGTGATATTCCCTGCAGAGTGGAGAAATCGAGAAAAAGTTACTATGATTTATTGCGTAAGTTAAATGTTTTGTGGGGGTTCCGTATCTGCTGCAAGTATGAATGTAACATAACCGAATCGTTGAGTTTTCATTCCCACATTAGTACCCTTGGTTACAAGTTGATTTGCGTGTAGTTTTTGTTGATGGGCACAGGTAAGCACATATAAATTCGGGAAATTAGCCGTTACGTCAGGTGGATGGGATTTACGTTTGGTGCTTATAATTCGTGGGTGGAATTTACGTCGGGTTTTTATGATTCATTCAGAAGTTGACTGATCAGATGTAAATTATTCGTACAAGCTCAGTTAAATGTCCTTAGAACAAAACAACTTAGCTTTCATTATTTGTAAAGACATAGTGAGATGTCCTTAGGGCATTATAGCCCGTAGAACAATATAGCCTCTCTTGACATTATATTTCAGTCTCGCCTACGACGAGTGTCGTGAAGGCTGAGACATCGGAAATACATATAGTGGCGTCCTCGTCAGCTTCAGCTCCAGGGTTTGGTTAGTTTTTGTTTTCTGGGAACAACCTTCAGCGCTGATAGACAGACAATGGCGACTGGGCCGAGGCTCTTCCGCAGTGTAACAGCAAGTGAGACGTTTAGTGCTGAGAAACCTTTCTCTTGTCCTGTTGATTTCAAGCAGAGAATGATATTAGAATATCATAATCGTTACGATTTTTTTCTTTTCAGTGTAACCTTATGTAGTCCTATCACAAACTAATCTAACATAACCCAAAGGACCAGGACAGTACAGTTTCAGTGTCCTGTTAGCCATTAAACTACGGTTCAGTGATACCCACTATGAAAATGTCTAGATATCTTAGCCACTTTTTTCATTTTATCATCCCACCACATCAGGGACACAGGAATATAGTTTTCCGTCTGTGAGAAAATAAATACGAATGAAATGCATGTTTATCTCTCCTCGTGTATACAAAACATTTCAAAATTATCTAGGAGGAAGAAACATCAGACTTCCGCACTCGGGGTGACAAAAATACGGAAATAGACATCTGATTGTCACTATTTTTCCCGCTTTCCAAAGGCTGCTTCTCCAAGACTTCGATATATCATATAAAAGATCAAGAATAACCGTATCACGGTAAAATGATATGTTTCTCGTGTGCAGATATATGCAGGCTGTCTTTTATTTTCTCTAAGCATAAAAAATTTGAAAGTTCTTTCAGACCTTGGGCGACCTTACATCTCTCTTTTTTTTATATGCAAAACATGTCACCTCAACAACGATAGTGTCTTGCATTGCCTTTCTTAATGTGCGACATCGTACTCCAGACAGACATGAAATTCACTTATGTTTTCATAACCTGAAAGCCAAAAAAAAAATTATATAATTTATCTTATTTTGGTCAAAGTTTCTGTACAACAGGTAAACAGCAGCTTTAGTATTAAGGAATTACTTTTACACCAATCCTGCAGTTCCCCAGTATAGATAGGGTCCGATATTAGAATATCCGCCCCACAAAGCTTCAAGCGAAGAATACTTTACGGTAGGCGGGAGTATCCTGCACAGATTGTTAATTCGGAGAACCTAACTTGATCCCCGGTTACGTTAAGGTTTCTTCACTAACCACGTCAAATCAATAGAAACCTAACCTAAGAGATCACGATAAGGTATCTACAGTTCATTATATCTGTATGATAAAACCAAAGTTAGTTTATATTTTTCCGTTCATAAAGTTAAAACAATTGTAATTTACCAACGTGGTTAGATTAAAGATTTGCAATTATATCGCTGAAACGGCTGAGACTAAGACAAAGATTGAACACTTCATGAATGAAACGAATGAGACTAAGACAAAGATTGAACACTTCATGAATGAAACGAATTGAACTTAACCTAACCAAGTTATATTATGGTTTCTCCTATTCATTATGTTTGCATTCAAAAATTGCCAAAATGTCAGCCGTGCATTTTTCCATACAAGTAGCCATTACTTCGCATTTAAGTACGCTCATAATGTTTTCAAACTTTAATACATCTACAAACAGTTCTTCTTTCGTATTATATTATACATTAGCGGTGTTGTCGTCTGCGAACGCGTAGTTTTCGTGCTCAAACTTTAGTTTCTTGAGATTATTTTGAAATTTCATGGCAATTTTACCTGTAAAAAGAAAATATACAGATTAAATTCGATTTGGGGGTTCTGAGCCTTTTTACCGTTTCTGGAGAAGAGATGCGAATTTTCGAATTGAGAGTAAGGATAGGCCAAAAACAGTCAATTTTCAAACATAAACACAACAAACACCACACACATTTGTGTGATAGAAGTGAATGATGTAATTATCATGAGAAATGTGGTGTAGAAAAAAAAAGGGGGAGGGGGGACTTTGAGAGTTGTTATAAACTTCGTGTTGTCCACATGAGCTTAGTGACAAATATATTGTTTCCACATACATTTTGTGCCGATACGGTGAGCATTTACCCATGTTGACTTGTTGCGGCCGTAAACGGAGCTGTCTTAAATACTGGCGGTTTTTCCTCTTTGCTTAGCTTAAAAATTTTTGCGAAAAGTTTCCGGACAAAGAAGGATGCACAGAAGAGATTCAGTTCTAAAGGTGACAGCAAACGGCTTTGGATATGTTTAGGAAACTAAAAAAAAAAAGGTAACTTTTCGTATTCGATACTATTTGTGGCGAAGAATCACCGGGAAGCAGGTCCAACGATGGGACTGCGATGCCACCTAAACAAACATCACACCGATCCGTCGCACTGCCTTCATGACTTATTGAGTCAAGAGCATTGATGCTGAAATCACGAAGGTGTTCCCAACTCCACCTGGGATAAATTCACTTGACTGCAAATTTCTTTGAGTCAGTTTCTGTAATTATCGGACATAGGCTTCTCAGACTGACAAAGAAGGTTGCGGACTATATTCTTTCGCATGGATGCCTACTGAACAACACACAACAAAAATAAAGCAAGATTATTCACTAAATATCTTTGGAGTATCAGTTTCATGCTCGTTGATCCCTTATCGTTGGTACACGAGTTATGGTGTTACACGTACAATTTCTGAGGGAAGAGGATTGTGAACGGTGATCCCTTGTTCCAGTATTACTCCACGCCACACACAAACATGTCTGGGCACTTATTGAGATAATCTTTGGACTGAATGGGTGATCTTTCCTTTCACAGCACTTCCGGAGCAGGCGCAAGTATATCAATCCTAAATCAGAATCTTGAACCACACTTCGCGGACATCCAACCGCTTCAAAGATTAGACTCGAAGTGTTTACCTGTGAGCGTTTTCTTTCTCAGGTTTGTTTTCTTTTGATATCACATTCTTTCGGACACATCCCGATAATGCGAAGTTACTCAGATATGAAAATTCCTCTATGCAACAGCACTTCCCTTTATCGAATGCGTTATCAAAGAGATCAAGGTCTTTACAATATAAGTATTCAAGTAAAAATGAAATCATAATATCATGTCACATATACGTATCAATTTTAGCGTCAAATTACCCATATCCTCAAGAAAAGATCGGAATGTCAGAAGTCAGTAAATTCAATTAAATCGTCAGAAAACAACATCATTTTGATTTACGACCCCATGAAATAAACCGCACGTTCGACGGTACTCATTTTGAAAATGAGGGGTTATGATGTTTCTGAAACCACCAAAAAGAGATGAGACACAAAAGTTGAATTGTGATGACTTAGAAAATTAGATAAAAAAAAAAAGACTGGGTCTGTCGAAGTGTCATCCGCCAAGTATTAGTTATGAATACGACCAACACCCACCAGCTTGATTTTCAGGACTCGTCCACGTAGCAGAGGCGCGTTTCAATAACTCACACGTACAGGAATTTGAATTATTCAACTCTCACACAGATACAGTTGTATAACTTGGCTGAATAAGACGAATACTTCGCGGTAGACATTGTGTTTTCGTTTGATATTCCTACATGGCGTATCTCCACAAATAGTATAGTCTTCGCAATAAATTCGTACGTGCCAACGATTGTATTTGCTTGAAATTCACACATAATGGGAAACGAAATCTTGTATTCTATGTAATGAATGATAGCTATTATATTTTACAATCATGTCTCTTATTGTAACGAGAAATGTAAAATAACTCTTTCGAACGGACTCATCTATAAGAAAATAAATTATGTAAAGTCTTCGATCATATCCTGATCAATTTGATACTCATGAAAATTGCTAATCTTAGTTTCGTCATCATGACAAATGTCGATCGTATTTGGTAAAAGTTTTGTCAGACGAATTACATTAATTAAAGATATTAAGTTGAATCTTGATAGGATGTTCAGCAACAAGCGAAACCGGGATTTTGATATTCTGGACATAATTTGATCTCTCGATTTTACAGATTAAAGTCTGTAAGGAAAATATCTTACAGTAGACAAGTACGCCCCCTGCAGTTTTATAGACCGTTTTATAGTTCCCTGATTCTAGAGACCATTATTCTTTATTGTTATTTTTGTTACTATTGATATAATATTTGGGCTTATTATTATTATTATTATTATTATTATTATTATTATTATTATTATTATTATCATTATTATTATTATTATTATTATTATTATTATTATCATTATTATTATTATTATTATTATTATTATTAATATTATCATTATTATTATCATTATTATTACAATCATTATTATAATGATAATAATTACTATTATCAATATTATACCTTTTATTCTTATTATCAGAAAAAAATATTATACGTATGAATAAATACCTAAATGCTAAAATAAATGTGTACAATTACGCTTAACAGCATATGTACAGACCAATGTAAACATACTCACAGCTTCACAGCTAAAACAGATATTTTCGGTTCGTTTGAAGATGAAAGAAAATAATTTTCAGAGCTTCGTAAACTGATCGAGTTTAAGCGAGGCGGACCAAACACGCGAGTATCTGTCCCACACATCAAACATTTCTCGTTTTCCGAAGCGCATCACTCCACACCAGGAGCTCAGAACCATTTCAACACGGTTGTTACATATAATCATTGCTTGAGGTTAATATTCTCAACCTCTCATCCATCCCAAACATAGGAATCTGTTCTCAAGATCTCAGTCAAGAAGAAAGATAAGTAAGCGGACGTCTTTACTTACGTGCACTACTCTACGAGTTTTGGTTTGCTCATCCCAGACCACCTCCTGCAGCTTTCCCCTCATCCCCTCCACCGTATCCACTTCTTTCTTCCCCCTCCAAGCGGCAAGACGAGGCCAGGACACACCGGCAATTACCCGCTTCTTTTTTCCACCCGGTTAATTATGATGCCATAGTGTCACGTAGGACGGGGAGGGCCGGGGAATGTGGCCGCCACGCTCCTCGGATGCCGGGCTTGGCGGGCCACCCGATACCCTACCGCTTGCCACGAACCGTGTTGTCCACCTGCCTGCCTGCCTGCTCTCCCCCTACTTACTCCTCGCCTGTATCAGCCTCCCCTATCCCACCAAACTCCTGTGACTGAGCCTTCCAGATCCTAGCACCTACGAGCCACCTAGCCGTCCATTCCCAGCTAGCTGCCCCCATACCCACTTCGGCGACGTCGTCTCCAGCGTCTGTGGTTCACTACCGGAGGTCATTCTTGTTGGTTTCGTAGGGAGTCATCAGTCTGTACTGGGATAATATCAGTCGTGGGGTTATCGACGCTGGGGTCAGTCATCAACATCGATCACAAGTGCAGGGTAATCATACAACATGTTGGGGTCATGGGGTCATAACGACTGAGGTTATTAATATCTGTATCCATTATTGCTGTGGTCATCACTGACACTGATGACTCACCATCAGCAACCGAGGTAATCAGTCACGAATTCATCATTGTTGGGATGAGTAGCGTCTGGGATCACGAGCATCAGGTTGTAAAATTTTAGGTCATCAGCACCGGGATCATTATCACCTGAGGTTGTCAGTATGGGGATCATCAGTACCAGAGGACACAGTAGTGCAACCATTTGAGTAAAAATCCTAAATCTTGGGGACTGTCAGTGTTGGTGTGATCAATGGTCTTTATTAGCATCGAAAGTCAATAATACCTGGATAGAGGTCATCACAACAGGGGTTGTCAGGTTGTCAGCGTGTTGGAATCATTAGTGTTATCGTCAACAATTTCAAAGGTCATCAGTGCCGTGTTTAGCAGAGGCAGAGGTAAATCAATAAAGTCGAAAGTTATCATTAAATGTCGATCATCTGCACTAGGGAAGTCAATTACAGGGTCATCAGTACTCGTAACGTACATTAGAAGCATTCAACAAGTAGATCATTATCATCTGTCATCAGTGTTGAAGGTCAGTAGTCTCAAAGTCATCAACGTTAGAACTCATCCGTAGCTGAGGTCATCATTGCCAGAGGTCCTCTTTACTGGATTACCTTCACAAGGATTACTAGTATGTGAGTCTCCTCCGACGCCGGAGGTCACCAGAATCGGGACAATACAAACAGTCAAGACTATCTTGGTGAAGAGGGTCACCACTAATTTCAAAGCTAGTACCTATTCCAGGGTCATTACATTTTCAGTTCCTTATCAAATGAGGTGAAAGACGCTCTAATGTTGGACATCATCATTGTAGATGTCTCGTGAACCCGATGGTCATGACCGCTGGGGAACCAATAGGAACAGTGACCGCCATTACCGATGGTCACCAGTATCATGGGTCACCAAGAACCGATTCCTTCACCACTACAAGAGCTTCACTAGCGCCGAGGGTACAAGACTTCCAGGAGCCAATGGCATGAGGGATGGTGGAGAGTAGCAGATTTCGCTCGTGCTGGAGTCACCAGTACTGATGTAAGCGTCACTTGCGAGTCAGAGGAGGGTCTTTCTCCTGCACGTGCGCGTCTTAATCTATTGTTCAGAACTCTATAAATAAAGATTATATGCACCTCTTTCAACACCTGCGCGGAATAGCATATTTCCAGACCGTGTTCCAGGCAGACTCAGCCTGCTTACTGATTACGTTGCCAGTTGCACCATCTTGCGGAGAGAAGTTATGTATACCACCTAAGAGGTAAAAAGTTTTCCATCTTTTACTGAGACGCTTTCATGACTTACGTTGAATCTAGTTTTATGTTTTTATAAGAGATTAGTTTACAGCTTCCTATTTTTCTCTGGTTAATGAGTTGACCTTGATTAGGGCACATAATTGCCCGCACCGTCTCAGAGAACATAAAAAATATACAATAAACTATTGAAAAATGGTGTGTATTTCGCTTACTGAGAGGGTACACTCTGCTCTGCAGTCCTGGGGTCCTACAACCGTCATTCCAAAACGAGGTTTCGCGTTTTGGATAACAGACGCAGCGCTTCAGATGCGAATGAAGACTTGGCTGCCATGCTTATGGAGTGAGGTACTATTGGCTGCCTGCACATGTCGTCGACGGGATGCGGATATCTGTAGACAGACGACATACCAAATAGACACTAATGGTATTTATCAGAGTCACTTGAAAGCACTCGCTCATAACTATACGGAGTATCGACAGAAGGAGGAACTTGGAGATAACCAAGAGAACGAACCTCAACTTCAATGCACACCTGTTCCTCGTGCCTTCTGCATTTCCCTTTTTTTCTTTTTTCTGTCGTGTTGGTGACATTCGGTGTGTAGTCGTGCTGAACGAGTGTGTTATGTGCATTCCCAGGCCGGGTATAGCCTTTTGGCCCAGACAGCACGCGGCCTCGTCTGCGCCTGGTTTTTGCTCTCCCCTTCAGGGCACGTGTGTGTGTGTGGATCCAAGTCCTGCGTGTGTGTGGCTACTGAGGTATGGGGAGTAAAGTGTCCTCCCGTTACCCACCTGCTCATTACTGCAGGTGCTGGTGATGCTGTACGCGCTCTCATACAAAAGGCTTAGGGGAAGGCACTTTGAGGTGTTTCAATATCTTGATTCTGTTCAGAGATCAGAGAATGTATTACGCTTCACTTTCTCCTGGGTTTATCATAAACAAGTTAAGAATAATTCATATGTGAGGTGACAAAAAAAGAACATATAACTTCAAATATTCTGACGAAAGTATAACTGTTTCGTGGAAGTCCTCCTGTTTGCACTAGATCCTGCAGGCTTCTCTCGTGTGTGTGTGTGTGTGTGTGTGTGTGTGTGTGTGTGTGTGTGTGTGTGCGTGTGCGTGTGCGTTTGCGTGTGCGTTTGCCTTGCCGTAAGATTTTATTGGTACTGCATGTTTCTGTATCGATTACGCCTCCATTGTCAAAGCCCTGCAGACCTGTTCCCAATATCACATTACCACTCAGCTTTTCACAATGTCCCATTGCAACGTTTACAGCTCCTGAGCTTTCCAATTATCTCAGATGCCACAGGTAAACCTTCTGTCGGTGAGGCAGCCCCGGTATTTGGAGGGCTGTCATAAACGACCAGCCGTGCCTGGTGACCCGCGACCATCGGTCTGGAGATGATGCACCTACAGGAGTTAACACACGGCATACGTACCCATACACACCCATACAGACTCCCAGTATATCCTACACAGACCTGCATGTATGATGTGCATCTCCATCCTGCAGGTGTTTGCCCGAATGCCACCGCAAAACTATACGGCTAAAATGTCTTCGTTTAAGTTGGCCCTCACTCTTAGGATCATGAAGACCCTGCTAATGGAGCCCTGCCTATCGTATTGGTTGCTGCCACCCATCTAACCATAATCCTGGCCTTTTCTGACACCTTAATCCGTGCCACTCTTTACCATGAGCCAATCTTGCTCCGCTACTGTGACTATCAGTATTCCATACTTCCTGTGCCTACTATTGTCTACATTTCTACTGCTATCATGATCTGAGCTATCGCTTCTGTAGAAAGACCGAACGATATCCAGTTACGTTTGGATATAAATTATGAAATATTCTTCGAAGGAACGTAGGCAGATACTTTATCTAACATTGCTCAAGTTTCCTAAACTCGAATTCTCTTTCTATATGTGGAAGCTTAACAGTAAACAGAAGAAGGGAGGTCTTCAACAGGCCTACTGGGAACGGTTGAAACAGTAGCCAATAAGCCAGTTTCATGTGAACAACTACCAGGCGATTCGGCAGTAAGGAAAACAAAGACAGGTGCAACAACTCCAAGAACGAGACTTGGACCTGCAGCAGGTGGTCCAGAAGCGGATGGGCTACAAACAAATGGTTCGTCCACCAGCTACAGGTGACTGACATCCCGTTGTCCTCTACGAGATGGATCGACATCAAGTGGACCAGCAGTAAATGGATCAGATGGAACAGCAGTAGGTGGACCATTCATAAGTGCATTAACAGTACGAACGCCATTGAAAAATAGATTGACAGTAGAAGAATGAACAGAAGATGGACCAGAAGGGATCACTCTCTAATATCCTAACAGACGGTGGATAAGCAACAAGGAGTGACCAGCAGCAGGTGGATGAACAGCTCGGAATCAGCAGCAGAAGGAAGAGGAAAAGGTACACAAAGCAAGAACTGGATTAGCCGTGGCTGCAGCAGGTGCTCTTGGACCTACAAAAAAAGAAAGAAATCCCAGCAACAAGTAAACGACAGCAGATGGACCAGCAAAAAGTAAATGGGAAGGGGAGGGAGCAGCAGCATGTAGATCAGCGGCAGGTGGACCGATATCACACGACTCACCAACAGGTGGACCAACAACAGACAAAAAAGCAACAGGAGGACCCCCCCCCCAAAAAAAAAAAAAAAAAAAGGAACAACAACAGACGGACCAAAAGAGCGAGTCTGAGAGTCGAGCGTGGAAAAAGTAGCGCTTGGACCAGTAACAACAGGCAACCGTCAGCAGGTGAAGCAGTAGCCACTAAACACATCCTAGAAATGCCAGACCCTCTTCTTGCGAGTGTTACGGCGCCAGCGACGATAAGCAGAATGCGTCCCCCTTCCTTATCAGGCAAGAGAACGCATAATCTAATACAAAGTAGGCGATAACGCGCGGAGAATGTTGTAGGAGGGATGCAGGAAGAAGCCTGGAAGGGCGAACGTCGTGCGCATCGTATTTTTGGGGGAGGGGACGATGAAGAGTGGCACGGGATGAGTCTGGAAGCCACGCAGTTGTCTTGAGTATCTGGAAGCTTAATGACAGTGAAGGGTAAGGCTGGAGTGCTGCTGGGTCCCTATAGTCGTGAGCATCTGGAAGCTTGGGTGACGAGGGTGGACGCTGTGACGGTCTGAAAACCTGATGACAGCAAGGCACAGGGTGAAGCTGGAAAGGTGGGTGTTGTGAGAGTCTGGATACCTAATGACTTATCTTGAAGGATTAGGGGCGGACGTTTTGAGACTGGGAGCTTGAGGACGAAGCACCAACAAAGCTCGATGCTCTGCTCTCGGAAAGCGATCCGAATCCTATTAAATTTGACTTCTAAATTCTTTATCCTTATTTGCTGATGGAAATGACCTCATGCGAGGAGTGCTATACTAAGTCTGTGTTGCTGTCTCCTCCACAGCGTATCTCTCTTTCCTGAGCAATTCTGTTCTCTGATAATGTTGTCTCGGCTGTAAGGCCGTGTTCTTCACATAGTTGATTCTATGGTTAACGTAGGACCGTGTCTTAGTAATACTGTTGCTATAATGGTATCTGATTTGTGTTGCACTTAAGAAACAGGAAGGTTTCTGCTGTTTCCTGTTACGTTTTTTATACAATATTTTGTGATCTAAGTTACTTACATAAGCACACCAGTACACAGGCCTCCGTAGCGTAGTGCTTAGCCATACAGACTATGAGTCAGCATGGGTCAGCCTGGGGTCGGACCCCCATGGGATCGAATCTTGGGCATGGCAGTCGTCCTACACTCAACCTAGGTGTTCATCCTCCCCTCGGGGCTGGTCGGTATGTGGTGTGTGTGTGTGTGTGTGTGTGTGTGTGTTAGCATACATAGGAGTAAAGATATGCTACATATCTACAAGGTTATGAAACAGGGCAACACGAGCATAAAATTCTCCACCCGTAACACAAATAGTGATCACAGATACACACTGACGCAGATACTAATTTACCAACTCAAGAGGTGATGACCAACAAGCGAAAATGTGTGTTCAAAGTGATGAAAATGTACGTTAATTTGCTTTTCTGCAGAGTCATAGTAACATATGTAATTACACACACATAGTTAAAGCGATAGCTTGTGTAGATAAAAGTTAATACTTTTTTCGATTTGAAATGAATCACAGACTTCGAGATTCAGTAGAAAAATATATGTCAATTGTGTGTGTGTGTGTGTGTTGAAGAATATACGTATTAAAAACGCATACATACACTAAGTCAGTAAGTGATGTTCCCCTTATATATTAGGAGAGTCTTGGTCAATTTACAACAATTACGCATGGCATCACGTGCCTGAACCGGCAACCAACACAGTTCAGCAAATTGACTCGAGAGTTTAAAGAAATACGTTATTTTCACCTGGCCTTTCCTGTTTTTGTTGGTCAGTCACGGACAATTTGAGGCGATAAAACGCTTAGAATACGTGTCTTCTGAGGCCAATTGGTGCAAACTTCTGCTTCTTCTTTTTATTCTTATCTTTATCCTTTTTTGCCTTATTTTTCTTTTCTTTTTTTTCTTTTTCATTTTTTCCTCCCTTGCTCGTTTTACTCTTTGTTCATTTTACTTTTCATTTTGATTTATCTCCTTTCCTTCTTCTTCTTCTTCTTCTTCTTCTTCATTTCTTTAATTTGTCCTCTTTATCGTTTTCATCTCATTCTCTTCTCTTTCTTCCTCTCTTTCTTTCTTTCCATCTCTTTGTTCAGGACGCCACCAGCCACCGGCCAAGATTTCACGAACTACACACCAGGTTATCATCACCTGTCAATCGCCACTATACCGCCAGTAAGGTGATAGGATACAGCCAGGTACTTACCCTCTTGCCAACAGTTACTTTCCGCGAGGTCACTGGCTAGTTGTGCACGGTTACCACCAGTAGCGATCTAAGATGCCACCAGTCATCTGCTATCATATCAACAGTCACTCGCAATGGCCCAACCAGTTAGTATCTTTTTAAAAAATACCTAAAATAACTTCTTGCTTCCAATTCTGACGATTTCATGATTGCATTCAGAGTCCCTTACTCGATGTGGTTATTAAGTTGCACGTAGTATAGCGTCACTACAAACAGTCATTATGAGTTCCCTAGTAATTTTGTCACTTTACAATTTACAGTCCGTTGCCGTCACTCTCTCGCCAACATATGGTCACTATTCCTTCCCAGTCTTTGGTCAGCACACAGACCTCATCATATGGTCAGTACACGGTCTGGTACCTGCCATTACGTAAATGCTCCTTGTTCCGTATTCAGCATGTGCTTACTTCCCAGCACTTGCTCAGCAAAAGCTTTTCAGTAGCTGGCGTCCATGTCCTTCTTAGTATATGCTCAGCTTGCCCTCCTGTATACTTGATCAGCAATTGCCTTGAAGCCAGGACCTGTTTGTCGTATGCCTTCCTAAACTGATCAACGAGGGCTATCCAGTGCTTCGTCAGCACGAATTGGTTTGAATACAGTTCCCTCTACGTGGTGTCAGTGCACAGCCATCATGTGTCCACAGAATGGGACCAGTACATAATTCGTCCGTAATCAACCTGGCCTCCTCTGCACGTACTTTAAATCTGTTTAGCACATAGTCTCAGTATAAGGTCAGCATGCATCCCCCGGCATATAACCAATGTGTATGCGGTTAGCACCCGGGCATGCAGTTTCCTAATGTATGGTGTGATTCCATTCCCCTAAAGGTCGTCAGCATGTGCTCCTACATAGTCAACATGGCTCCCTAGTACGTAATTTGTAGTCATTATGTGGTCAGCAAATACCCTTCTGTCTGCACTCAATATGTGGACGTCAAACAAACCTTGGTTAAGTGCTCAGCACTAAGTTTCAGGTGCTTGGTCAACGCACGTTCCCCCGGATGTAATCAGTGCTTGGTCAGCACACACACACACACACTGTCCAATACGTGGTGGTAAGCAGGTGCTTTACAGCATGTGATGAAGACATACGTAGTAAGGAAGTGGCCAGCACGAGCGCTACATAGCGCGTGGCCAGTGAGTACTGTCATGCGTCGCCTCAGCTGCACGTTCTTCTCTTTTGTGATTAAACTGCATAAAATATGCAGCCAAACGTATGTATATTCTTTGTGGACTGTGATTTGAACCGAAGGGAGAAAGGCACACTCCACAGAATGGGCCGCCCAAGACACGGGCTCATGTCGTGCCGCACCAGCTTGTGAGACAGTGTCTTCACAAACAACAGGCAGACTCCATAGGTGAAATTAACGTTTCGCGTTCGTTTAGAAACTTTCCCGAAGCTAAACACATACTGTTTCATTTTTCACTCTACTTAATCTCTGATATCTGTTTAAGCTGCATCAGGCTAGCAATCAATCCTGACGCTGCATTAGGGTTTCAGAGAAATGTTCGTAATTCTGTATCTTTACTTACGATATCCTAATGATCAAGCCTACGTCAGAGACATGTCCATGATTTCACCCGGTACTTCCTTTCGTAACCACTGCGAGAATAATCCCTCCTCAACTAGACGTATCGATATCATTGCGTCTCAGTCTCCCCAGACGTGAGTACTGCTTGCAAGCGCTGCGTTCCAATCCAAAAGTATTTTCAAGCAACACAGATATAGGTTAGGGTCATGATTATAGGACTGAAACATATACTAAACCAAATTTTGATTTTGTACATTGTTCTCCGTATAGTCAAGCGTAAGTGCAGGTTTTCGATATATTTCAAGTTTTCCTTCTTTTTTGTAGTTTGACGAAGTCACGGCTGAATGACGGTAGCGGGACACGGGAGCTGTGTCGATGAAGCGTCGTACAATGGCATTGGTAGGCTCGAGAGACCCCTTGGTGGCGCCGCTGCCAGATGTTGGCTCCACTCGCACCTGTCGCGCCGCGCCGCATTCGCCCCTCACACACCGCTTCGTGACGATACATCGAGCAAATCTTTTTCTTATTCCCTGACGATTCATTTGCGTTTTCCCAGAAACCATTGTTCTTCTCTTGGTTAATCGAATGGTAAAATGCGAATCGGTAATTTCCCCCCCGAAAACCGAAACCTGCTCAAGTCCCGGTGAGGGGTGGGGGTATGGGTTGTGGGGGGCTCCCCCCCCTAGGTTGCGGTCACGGGGAGCTGCGCTCATTGGTTCCCCGGCGCGTTGCCACCAGCCAACCACGAAATGATCCGGAGACCCTCACGACCGAGACAGGGCTCCCTTGTCATTGTCTTACGTACTATCGCGTGCTCGAGGTGAATTGCACCTCTATAAACTACTGATATATGGCCTACGTGTCCCTCTGTTCTCGAAAAGTAAAGGGACGCGAGCGAAACTAACGGCGTCTGGCTCGGGGAACCATAAGACATATTTCATATACGTTTCTTGTCGCGAGTGCGAAAGAAATTCACGGGTAATTTTCAACCTCGGCGCAAATGGCAGCCAATCAGTAATGTTGATTCGGCCGCACGCGGCCCTGAATGGTCGCTCTCCCCGTCATTGGTGCCACTTGTCAACCACTCATATTCCAGACGCACACCGACTCCTGCTCAAAAAAGAAAAAAAAAATAAGCCAGAGTGACTCGCCTGCCAGCAATGCCCGCCCGGCGACGGTGGATTATGAGAAAGTGGGCAGTAAAAAGTGACATGTTTAGCATGAAGGATGTGAGATGTATGTTAATCAGTGCAAAAGTATTAGCCACCTTTGTGTGTATGTGTGTGTGTGTGTATGTGTGTGTGTGTGTGTGTGTGTGTGTGTGTGTGTGTGGTGAAGACAGTGGTACAGGAAATGGTGGTCGTACTCTGCTGCTGGGACAAATGACGACCGTCCTGTCACACTCCACGCCTCTCGTCCTGCCACAAGATATCACTGTGACCATCCTGTCACGAGGCGCGATGACGGTCTTGTCACAACACGCGATTCTTGTTCTGTCACGGGGTATCCTTGCTGTCTCACTGCGACTCACCAACACTGTCACATCACGAATCATGACAGGGGTAGTGTCATTACCCAAGGTTATTGTGCTGTAATACGATATACGACTTGCTATCTTGTCACAGCACACAACTATCGTCAAGTAGAGACGCGACTATTAAGACTACTGCTCTGCCACGACACGACGACCATCTTTGTCACGACGCATTTCACTCTCCTGTCACGGCACCAGAATAGTGTCTTGGCATTACACTCAACCAACGTCTGGACATGACACTTGACCATGGTCCTGTCATGACAAGCGCCTGTCTATCCGTTGCAAAAAGCCGAATATTGTCATGCTTCTATATATGACGACAGCCCTGTTAACAACACACGACGTTCGACTACTGTCATGTCCCTACACGCGACTACTGCCTTGCCGCAAATACATGAGTACTTTCTGGTCACAAGGTATGAAGAATGTCTGGTCATAAAGACCGTCCTGTGATGAAACATGAAGACCGTTCTTCCACGACAAAACCAAGACCAATCTTTGAGATCCCAAAACAAAACTGACATTTTACGGCACGCAAAAGCCGTCCTGCGTCGACGCACAAATACGGTCATATGAAGACATACATTGGCCGTCCCGTAACTACTCACAAAGACTTAACACTACCCGCAGAGCAATCTCATGACGACCAGGCAGCTCAACACCGAGATGGTGGCTGACGACTTACACTGCTCTAGGAACTTATGAGACGAGATGACTCATATGTAGCGCGGCGGCGAGTATCAGCAGCCAGCAGAGTATACGGCGTTAACCTGATCACCCACCACCTGTCGGACCCCGTGAACGGCTGCAACGCAATGCGTCAGGGCGGAACTGTGCCCAAGTGCGGCCGTAAAAACACCAGGAGCTCAAGGTCACCCCCTGCTGGTGGTGGTGGTAGCAGTAGTAGTAGTGGCGGTGGTGGTGGTGTAGCCATAAACCTTGTGACAGGCGCAATCAACAGCCGCAGTAGAGAAATTAGAGAGAGACGAAGGGCAGTGTGGCAATTAGGTCTCCCCGTACAAATCTGGTGAAGGACACACACACACACACACACAGTACCGTCATTCCTGGTGGCACCAGCACTCACAAAGGCGAGAGAGAGAGAGAGAAGAAGAAGAAAAAATAAAGGTCTCATAGTCGGAAGTTGTTTCTTTGTCTTCAGGGGGAAGAACGGCAAATGACAGATGACTGGGAGGAAACGAATGCTGGGGTAGAGACAGGGGGGCCTTGTTGCGCCAACTACTCGAGTACCTTCAAAAAGGGCAGGAAGATGGTGATTTGAGTCAGACTGGGGACGGCGGCGCAGACGGATGGAGATTAATTAAGCGAGACTATTAGCCGTTTCGGCGGAGCACAACAGACCTGTCTCTTGCGGTTGGGTGACGATATCTTGTGCACCAGGTCTCTTCCGTGGACTAGGACTTCTAGGACTTCTTGATGAACCATGTGTCTCTATCTCTCAACACACTGGAATCCTACGTCTCACCACTATTTCAAGTTGTGACTTTGCTGTGCTAAAACGGATGTTACACTGAGATGTCCAGATATAGATTCTTAGTAAATAAAAGATCTGAATTGCAGAGCACCACGTCACCATTACAACCCCGAAAGCTGACGATGTGCAGGGTACAGAAAACGACGTGCAAGCTACATACAGTGAAATGCAGGCTATTGAGAACGATGCGCTTGCTCTAGAAACCAACGTAAAGCTTAAAAGAACGATTTCCCGATTACAGATAGTTATGTTCCAACTACAAAAACGATGCACAGGTTACCATGGAAACAACATGCAGGCTCTAAAGAACGAAATGCAAGCTGCAGATGACGACATACAGTATACAGAGAACGACCTGTAAGCCACAGAGGTCATTATGGAGACTGCACAAAAAAACGTCTTGCTATAGAATAGACGAAAACATGTAAGTCACAGAAAATGACAGGCATATCATAGAAAACGAGATGCAGGCTACAAGCATCAGTGCAGAACCTATAGGGAATGGCATCCACTCCGGAGAATGAAACTACAAAAAAAACGGCAAAGAAAAACGACATGCAGACAACGGAAAACGGCGTTCATGCTGCAGGGAACGACATCTAATCCAAGATGAACGACTTGCAGGCTACGTACTACGGCTCCTTCGTGCTCTCTAAGCCTCCTCACTTTCTCAGGCCTCATATCTGTCCTTGGCTAATCCCTCCTACAGTCACCACCAGCAGCTTCTGACTGCTCAGTTTCGTCACTCAACTAAGGTTATATATCTCATCAAATATTTCACGGAGAAATGATCAGTATATATTCATGATCCAGACTCTGCTCCTCATTTTGCGTCACCTGCTACTGCAACGTTCAATGGAGAGGACAGACTACTGTTTCCCTAGCCTTAATATTGCACAGCATAGCTTACAAGTCCCTCTGCAACGCAAGTAAAAAGAATTCAGCAGACAAGACAAGACAGTGTATAGCGAGCACAGATACAGAAGACGACGAGAAATTTTAGTCCGGGCCACATAGATCAATGTATAACTACACAGAACAAGGCGGACTCCACAGAGAACGACAAAGTCTTGTACTGCGAAAGACGGAAGCCACAGTGACGTGTAGATATGTACGTCAAACATAAAGGACGAGCAGAATGCATAACGAGGCCACAGAGAGCCACAGGCAGGTCACAGGGGCTCTTGTGGGCACATAGAGAGACGGCTACACAAAGCTATATGGTTGCATGTTCAGCTTACAGCGAGTGGCATGCTGGTTTCTTTAAAGTGCCACCCACAGGGTAAGCGACCTCCTAACCGAAAGGGACGGTCTCTAATGCCACAGATAGCAATTCTTTGAGTTCCCACGACGAAGTCTGAACTATTGTGAAAAGTATGAAGACTACGGAACGTTGTAGTCTCTTTTCTCTGCTGAAACATTAAACAACGGACGAATGTTATAACTGTGGGTAACTCAAAGCGAAAAGAGAATTCTAGCTCAAAAATGAAAACTAATAATCTTCTCGTGAGATATCTAAGTACATTAAAACCATTCGGCGAGTGGTGAAACGGGCCCAGCGGAGACTGCTGATGACTGTGGGAGGTTGAAACCAAGGAGAATGACAAAGCGGTAGTGAGACAGGAGGCCTAGAGGGAAGAAGAAAGCCTCAGGATAGTGTGGTGAGAAAAGGAAAGCCAAAGATGTTGGCTTGTGGGATGCAGGAGGGCTATGGTGGGGTATAGAATGAGAGTGGAAAGTTGGGATAAATCATAAGCGTAGGAAAAGGAGAGGAAGGGGAAGAGGATGAGGCAGGACACAAGGCAGGAGCAGCACCTCCCCAGATGAGCATCACCGACTAACAGGACACAACAATGGCCCTTGTTGGCAGGCATTTTTTTCTAATAACGAGTTTATTTTTTCAAAATTTATCACATACGTACACTGGACTTTAGCTCATGTTTCCCTCGTACGCCTTCTTATGTGTTGGTAACACCTGCCATGGATACTGAGGCTTTATTTCCTTGGTACTCTCAAAACTCCTTTCGGGAATTTAGCATCACTTCATAGTTAGTAGCAGAGGCAGAGCTTAACAGTGTCTTAGGCACCTTCCAAGTGGCATCGTTAATGTCCTGTCATTAGTATGATCGCTGAGCGCCTGCTGAGGGTGATGGCAATGATGTATTCCTTCTTGTCTGAAGGTGTTGATGATACTTGTGACTGTGTGTATGTCTGCTAACTGGGAAGTGATGGTGCCTGTCTGCTAGAGCGGTGGTTTTATCAGCATGTCTGAGCAGTTGTGTGCTGGAGTCTTGAATTTTTCTGCTTACTTGTTGACTGCTGGAATAGTGAGTTTATCTGCTCGGTTAGTAGTGATTGTGGTTGTCTGGTAGGTACGTGGTTTTGTTTCTTCGAGGATGTGGTGATGACTGACGAACTGGACTGATTTTGGCTGCTTGCCGAGATGGCTGCAGGAGAGGTGGCGGTTTGCGTATGCTCCTCCCCACCTCATTAACTTTCCGGCAGCAGCAAAGTTACGTACATGAATGCTAAGGCAAGGTGATCTGCGCACAGCAGCTGCAGCTGTGGGTCATGCCCAAGCTGCTACGTCTTATTTCTCATCCTGCTTGAGAGTCTCTTCTTTAGCACCCGCAATGGTCAACTTTCGTCTGTAACAAAGTACCAAGTTGATGAAGAATGAACGTTTGGATACACATGTGTCTTTCCCAGCCTCACTATCTTTGTATATGCTCGCTTCTGTCTTATAATCGTGGGTCTTCATCGTTGCTGAAGTAATGAGGAGGGATGACAGCCAGACTACGAACGAAGACGACAGCACTTGTGCGGACGGTATGGCAACTTGCACCACCTTGTGTCCATGGAAGGTGGTTTACAGCGGAGAGAGAGAGACAAACGACAATGAGGAAACTCTGGAAAGATATTGAAATGCAGTAAGGTACGATATCAGTAATGCAATGAGTTATCTTCTTTTTTTTCCAGTTGTATGGATATGGCGAAGAGCAAATCTCTGGATGATGAGCCTCAGGATCGTGGGATGGAGGGAAGGAGGACATCCATGTGGTGGCGACGCGGTCCCAGACGAGACAAGATGGCGGGCGGGATGTGTGTGGCGCCACGAGACATCCTTCAGTCCTCTCGTCCTCCACCGCACACACTCTCCTGTCGTAGTGTGACCAGAATGATTGTAACACAAATGGGAATATCAATTAGAAATATGATAATATCATAAACCTGATCATTGATATAATAAAAGAGAGATGAATT
>JAYMFT010386395.1:0-20076 GCA_038088735.1 Panulirus argus | reverse complement strand
CAGAGCCAGAACATCCAGGTTTCTTTCCTCAAACATACTACCTATCTCTCCTTTCTTCTCATCTTGGTTACATTCACGCACATTCAGACATCCCAATCTGAGCCTTTGAGGAGGATGAACACTCCCCGCATGACTCCTTTTTCTGGTTCCCTTTTTAGAAATTGAAATACAAGAATGGGAGGGTTTCCATTCCCCTACTCCCGCCCCCCTTAGTCGCCTTCTATGACACATGGTGGGATACTTGGGAAGCACTCTTTATCTCCTATCCTCATTTAGATTATTCCATTCTTCTGCTGATGTTATATTGTATAAGATTATAAAAGTACTTATTCGTATTCTTTTTGGCAAGTTTCTCTTTTATAATCTTATATTATGGTTATTCTACACCAACATCTTCTGAACAATGGTTCAGAGTCTAAATCTTCAAGCTGATTTAAAAACCTAAAAGGTTGTAATCAAGTCACCCTTCATTCTTCTCTCATCCTTGATGAAAAAATTTAAGGCCTCCAACTTTTCTTTGTGACTCAGTTATCTCTATTTTAGTACCATCTTTGTTGCCCTCCTCAGGACTTTCATTCTTAATTCTTCATTCTACTTTAAGTGTGGTGGCAAAGCTTGAGAAGCGTACTCTATATTTATCCTACTGTAGGATGTGAATAGCTTGCTGAACATTTACTTATTCATACACTTGAATTCTATTCTAAAATTTGCCACATAATAGTTTGTCACCATTACTATTCTCCTAAAGTGCGACTCTAGTTACAGACTAGGAAAGATGTCACCTCCCAAATTACTCTTACTCACTGATTTCTGCAGCTTATTTTCTATTGAATGATATTCATACTGAGGCCTTCTTTCACTATGAACAATCCCCATTACTTTACAAAGTTTTACTGGTTGAATTTTATTAACCATGTATCAGACTAACTTTGGAGTTTGTCGAGACCCCTTGTAAGTTGATGCCCTCCTTTTCACTTCCCTCATAATGTTTGCATCATCTGCAAACATATGCAGGAAGGAGCTCATACACTCTGACAAGTTATACACATAGATCAAGAAGACTAATAGTCCCAGAACAGAACCCAGCAGCACTCCACTTGCAGCCTTAGCCCATGCAACCTTTGTTCCATTCCACTATGCCAACCTTCTACCCATCCAAGGAATCTACATCTTATTCCTGCCTGATGATCCAGCTTCATAATCAGCCATCCATGTTCTACAGTGTCAAATAATCTATGGCAGTTCAGATACAAACAATCCAATCGGCCTTCCCTTTTGTCTAAAACTGAGCTCATTCTCCTGTAAGAATTTAAAAAGTTTATTACAGATGTCCTTCTTTCCTAAAACCATGTTGACTTTCGCTAAAGTAATTTCTACTCTGTAGGAATTAATCCATCTTTCTAATTATCTTTTCCAGTACCTTAAAGACCACACTCATTAGAGACTGGTCTACAGTTCAGTGCCTTTTCCTGGTCTCTTTTCTTATAGACAGTATGACTTTTACTCATTTCCATTCCCTTGGTACTTTACCTTTCTCAGTCAAAATCTTGAACAGTATCTCAAGAGGTTTTTCAAGCATATCGACACATCTTCAGCACATATGGGAAAATTTCATCAGTACCATGAGCCTCATTTGGGTCAAGGCCCTTAAAAATTCTGTTAACGTCATTTCTAGATATCTCAGTGCTTTCAAAAAGCATGTATCTAATTATCGAATTGCAATTACCTCTTTGTACATTACAGGGATACAGTTTTACACTTGTGGGGCCCCATGTCATACTTTTAAACAATCAACAACCCTTTTAAATCTTTGAAAGTTGACAGCATTCGCAGTCTCCTCGCCTACATTGTTCCAACCATCTTCTACCCTGGCATTTAGCCAGTATTTCTTTATATACCTCTTAAACATCCTTTTTTTCTGCATCTGATCATGGTCTCCTGTAACTTTAGTATTGCCACTCAAGAAAAACTGCTTAATATCAAATCCAACCAGGTGATTTAGGAGCTTAAAGGCTGTTGTAGTCACTTCTCCCCTCTTGTCTCCTCCAAGGTGGACAGCTATTTAGCCTTCAAGCTTTCATTGTAACTCAGCCATCAAAATTCTAGTAACATCCTGGTTTCTCTTCTCTAGACTGCCTTAATCACATTTTTGCAGTTACCTATATGTACCATATGGGAAGTGAGTTTTACACTCATGGGACCCATCACTTGAACATTTTCTGCTATTATACAAACTCTTCAATTTATGTATACTGCTGGCATTAACCATGCCCTCATTCAATATGTTCCATTCATCCACCACTCTTACCATAAAAGTGTTTTTCCTCGTCTTTATTAGAAAGTTTCTTAATTTCATGTTCTGTCATTTGGTTGCTCTATCTCTATATCTCTTGAAGAACTGACCACTGTGCTTTTTGTTGATCTCTTTTAAAAACTTAAAGGTTGTGATCAGATCACCTATCAGTCTTCTCTCTTCTAAAGTGGGCAAATTTAAAGCCTCCAGCCTTTCCCCCATAACTCAGCTTTCTTAATTCTAGTGCCATCTTTGTTGCTCTTGTCAACACCCTCTTTATGAGCTCCCTGTGCTTCTTTAGGCACAGTAACAAAATATGAGAAGCTTATTCTAGCTTTGGCATATGAACAGCCTACTAAATATTTCTTTATCCATATGTATACTTGAAGGCTATATTTATGTATACTTGAAAGCTATTTTGATATTTGCCAGCAGACAGTTTGCATCTTCGACTCTTCTCCTGATGTGTGACTCTTGCAACAGCTGAGGTATGATGTCGACTCTCAAGTCCTTCTTACAGGACCTGAAATATATGCTGTGAATACTTTACTAAATACTTTCATATCCAAATACTTGAATGTGATTTCAATATATGCCAACAGATAGCTTATTTTTCATTCAATTCTCCTGATGTAAATAGAGCTCTGGTGACAGATTGGGTACAATGGTGACCCCAGATCTCCTTCACATACCAATTCCTGTAACTTTTTCACACTATAAATATTATTCAAACTGGGACTCTCTTTTGCTGTGTCTCATCAACATTAATTTGCACTTGCTTGGACTGAATCTCATCATTCATTTATCAAAACAACTATGGAGTTTGTCTGGGTCCTCCTGTAAACTGATACAATTGTTTTCATTCCCTGTATTTCTCATGACCTTGGTATCACCTGCAAACATGTTCAGGTATGAGTTTAGTCTCTGTTGGAAGTCATTTACATATGCCAAAAAGAGAAGTGGGCACAAGACTGAACATCATGGCACTTCACCTGTAACCTCAGCCAATTCTGAGAATGTCTTTTATCTGCGTCTTTACATTCCTTCCACGTAAGTAATTCTCGATCAAGAGAAGGAGTTTACCACTCATTCCTGTCTATAGCTCCAGCTTCTAGATCAGCTTCTAATGGGACAGTGTCAAAGGCTATCTGCAAGTCCAAGAACACACATTCTACCCATCTATCTCTCCAGATTATGGCTGAGCTCATCATATCGTACAAGCGTAACAGGTTCATGATGTAGAACCTCTTTTCTCTAAAGCCATGTTATTTCCCAGTTAAGAAGTCTCTTTTTTGCTGGCAGACATCTATTTGCTTCCTCATCATCTTTTCCAGTTCTGCAAACCAAAGTTACCAATGAAACAAGTATGCAGCTTAGTACAACTTCTGTCACAATCATAAAGACAGGTATGGCATTTGCCCTCTTCCACATCCTTTGAACTATTCCTTTCTCTAGATCCTACTGAACAGTATTTTGAAAGGCCTGAAAAGAGCCTCAGCATACTTCTCCAGCACAAACACAGAGACTTAATCTGGTCCATGTGCTTTACATGGGTCAAAGTGTTTTAATAGCCTGATTATATTCATTCTCTTAATTATACTTTCCAAGATTTCTCCTCACTCCCACTGTTCTATCTCGGTTACAGTATCATCCTTCACTGTAAAAACACCCTTAAAATTGTTGTTAGGTCCTTACATACCTGTGTGTGATCACTACTGCGATAACTATTTGTGTTATATGGGGAGAGTTTTACACTAATATTGCACCATCTTTCTAACCCTGTGTACATGTACCATGTCTTTACTTTTATGTATGTATGCACACACCCTAACTTATGCCAGATGCCTATTCTATTGACCAGGCCCTAAGGGAGGATGAACAGCTGGGTAGACTGTGGACCAGTTCCTATGACCAGGATTCCCATGCATGCATGCTTAATGGTCAGTAACAGCAACTGCTACAACAGAGAGGTGTGCGTGTGTGTGTGATTACTATTTATGTCTCTTAATCTCAAACATATGTACCATATCTTTACTCATACATGTGTACATATATACACACATACTCTCCAGCCTAAGTTGTGTGCACATGTGATTACATGTGTATGTGTGGGTGTCCAATAGCATGCTTTGCCATTATCAAAATAAGTCTGCTTGAATGACTTTAGACCCTATCCTTTTTCCAGTGTTACATGACTAATATATCAAATGTAGCAAGGAAGACCCATGGCTGTCATTCTCAGATGGATCTTGGTAGAGGTAAGAGGTCAACGTAAGTGAACATAATCAATACTGGAAATGAAAACAGCCTGCGAAAACTAATTCAATCAGCCGTGCAACACAAATTGTCAAAAGGAGTTGGTGATATTATGTTTGTCAAAAATAAATCAATCCATTTCATGACAATTTAACTGGAATTGAAATGGAAAGCTGTATCTGGTCAAGATATGGACTAGCTATTTTCAGTTAGTAATATGGATTACAGAATTTTACATTTATTGAAAGTGGCACTGGTTTCTTAGCAAATAGTTTTAAGTTTGAGTTCCTGCATCTGAAATTACATATTGGTTATATATGTTACTTTACCTTCCTCAGTCTTACTCTAGTTACAGTTTTATTCTTACTTATTTAATTATCTCAGTAGGAGAATTTCCTTCAAGTTATATTATGATCATAAAAATGCTTTCATTTCAAAATAACACTATACTGTACATACAAAATGTAAATGACTGTGACCTCATCTTTAACAGAATTCAAGTTTGTCACATTAAAAAGTTCTCTTGGTCATCTTTAACAGAATTCATGTTTGTTACATTAAACAGTTCTCTTGGTTATCATGGCCATGAAGTGGCATGACTATTATTCACAATGTAATGAATAAACAGCATACTAGAATTCACAGACTTATAATGCAATAATTCTCTTACGAAATTTAACTGAATGTGAGGCATGTCAATCGATTAATCTAATACCCTTCTGAGAAAATTAAGCCAACTAATGACTCTCATTCTTGAGGATTATGGTAAAACCTGGCCTTGGCTATGCTGTGAAGTGATTAGATTCTGCCACTGAGAAAAAATAAAATAATTTTGTCAAGACATCTTTAACTGAGTTAGTACCTGTATATGGATCATCTTATATAAACATTATCCACAGAAAACTAGGCATTTTCTATCAATCTGCATCAATCATCCACTTCTATTTACCTATACTGACTACATAATCCTATCGACCTGCATTAACCCTTTCACTGTGACAGGCTTATTATCCAGCATCCAACTCCTGTTCAACAGATTTTTGGATATTCAGAAAGAGAATATTTGTCATACTTTGACTGTGGAAGTGATTTGGTAGTGATTACAATAATACAGAACTCAGTCTGATTACACTACCACTGTAAGGCATCAAAGAGTGTGTGTCATCAGATGGCATAAGCCAGTCAGCACTGCCAGACATATAGGTATTGTGTTTTAGTTACTTTTACATTTACACAAAGGTGTATATCAGTGTTTGCAATAATATATATCAATTTATATGGTGGAGCCACTCAATTTACCACAGTCAATTCCATACAATAAATTCATAAAATGACCTGGAATTTCCTCTTCTGCTCTAGCGGAGCATCACTGTCGTATATTTTAAGAACTCACATGGTATTCTTAAAAGCAGGAATACTTATTTGTAACATGTGTAGGGCATGGAAAAAAGTATTATAGAAAATATATGTACTTCTGTAACAAAAAAGGTTAAGCCTTTCACAGCAATGCTTGGCTAAAGTCAAATGAACTTTTATTTCTGTTAAATGATAATCAAGTTTAGTCCACAGAAGCCAAAACATCTTTCCTTTCATTGCAATGCTTAGCAACTTTGCCCTGATCTTTAAATACCTAGTAAACATTCTTCTGTGTTGCCATAGGAGGCAGCTTTCAGAAACATAAAGGCAAGCAAACATCAGTTGGCCTATGAATGCCACCTGCTCAGCAATGATTTATACTCAAAGTTTATCTAGGTAAGCTATGTACATCATGACAGCATGATATTGTATTGTAAGTGTTTCTGCTTTATCACATCACATTACTAAAATCGAAATACCATGAACATAGAGATGAAAGAAAACAAGCTATAAAAAACAACAGCTGACTGAGTTAAAGGCCACCCATGCCACATACACAGCAATGAATTATGCTTACCTTACAGGCTAGGTAAGTTTTCGACACACTGACATGATATGCAGTGTGTGTGTTCCTGCCACATCACACTACATAATATACTGAAAATATCATGAACAGAAAAAAGCAAAACACAAGTAAACACACATCAGCTGCTTAAGGAAAATGCCATCCACTCCACCTACACTGCAATGATTTATACTTATTCTACAAAAATCTAAGCAAGTTATGTATAAAGTAATATCATGATATGCAGTGTAAATGTTCATTCTGTATCATACTGCATAACTTAGGAAACTGCAATAACCAGACAGATGTCTATCAGGTTATCTTTAATGGCTAATTATCAACCTCATTCAAAAAAAATCCTTTACTTGATCTTTCATGAAAAATTTCCAGTCCAAGACTGTGATGTAAAATAAAAAATTCTTATCATCACTGGTATGATTATCAAAACTGAAATTGGACTGGAGCATTTCTGATGTGCAAATAATCAAAGAGATTCTCACGGTTTGATGCACAATAAACACATAATGTTCCACAATAACTCAATTTTGTTTCAATTTGCAATACACAAACATTTGAAAATTTCCAATATTCTCAGTTCGTTGATCATGTTGAATTCTGAGATCCTTTTCAAGAATACCCAAAACATGGTCACTTCATTTAAATGAATTTTGTTTACTTCATAAGTTAATGTGCACCCTTTGAAATCAGTTTTGACTCATCTCCTTCAAGTCTTTCCCCTTCCTTTCCAGCTAGCCTGCATCATGAAAGACAAGATGATGCAAATAAAATCTTTAATAAATAAGATTTTCCATCAATACTGCCAAATCTATAACAAACAATCTTAACCCTTAAATGACAAGCATGGTCTGAATATCCCATCACGGAGTGTACAGAAAAAAAGTCTGTCTGCTATAAGATGATAGATTAGCAGTCAATAGAAACTACACAGAAAGTTATATTACTTAATTTTTGCTAAAATGGTAGATAAGCATTTATTAGAAATAAAAACTACTCAGAAAGTTATATCACTACCTTTTGGTTAGCTTAGTTAAGTGCTAAATGAGCACCTACATGGGGTGCAAATGATATGTATGATAGCACTAGATAAGGCATGAAGAAGTGGAGGTGACATTCTTTTCTTCTTAACGAGACTGTTTTCTGACTGTACTCTTATTTCAAACACAGGAACAATATTACTGATAGATATCAAAAATATACAGTATCTAAAGTATTACACAGTTCTTAATATCATACGCACTTTTATTTCACAAAAAGGCAAAGTACTGCTAGTGCACAAAATTAAAAACATTACACCAGTAAAACTACAAATATTGAAGGGCTGGCACATGTGGTGATGATATTGATATAACTTTCCTTTTTTGAAATATTCTAGCTCTTTACCTATCATCAGCTACTTAAGTCCTCCATTATCCCATAAATACATAAAGACAAGACCAAGGGTATTGTTACATAATTTCTTCCAAAAGCATAAATTCAATGGGAACACCTGCCTTGCATGCCATCCTCCTTATTAAATAGTCCCACAAGACTCATTCTGCAAGTCATTTATTTTTTCACATTTCTCATGTTATTCTTCTTAACATTCCTTCCCAGCTGATTTAGCATATCAGTTCACCCAAACAACTCAAGTTATTCAACAACTTATGTATTTTTCATGGGGTCACTGCATATGCATAAAGGAGGTTGTAGGGATACTGTAATGAGCAGAATATTATCCTGTATCTTCCTATTATTGGAAGACCTATATAAGCTACTAAAAGTACAATAGGTCAGCTGGGTATCTAAATGGAGACAGAAAAAGATAGCACATCAACTGAAGTTGGCCACTGTTCTCTTACAGCACATGAACTGATGTCAGCTACCATTTTAGGGTTAAGGAGTTATGGTGCAGTTTTATATACATACTGGAATTTCATACTTTAGTACTATGTTTGGCTTCATACTGAATCATTCTCCTTAAATTCACTTTCATATAACGATGAATACCTTTCAACAAATTTCATTATTTCTTACTGAACACCTAAATTTCCAATGATGAATACTGTTTTCTATAAATATTAATGCCAAATATATATATCTTATCATCACTTCAAGATGAAAAGGTAATACAAAAAGATTGAATTAAGACAATTATTCTTTCATGAAGGATTAGCAACTTTTGGTGAATGTCCCTGAAATCTAATGACGCAGTGAAAGAGTTAAGGTGCTCTGGGGAACCAACTAATGGTAATTTCACTACCCACCAAATATGCATATGAAGGTTTTCTTCTCCCACTTAGTAAAGTAACATCCTCCTTAGTGAAAGGGGTAGCTGACGGACATCAAGTGATTTTCAAGATAATCAGAGGTATTACCACTAATAATTCTACATTATTTACTTAACCACAAGGTTCAGCAGTACAGTGTAAAGATTGGATGACACACTATTCCACTCTGAAAAGTAGTATTTCCATGACCAATGATATGGTAATGTAAAGAAATAAAAGTGATGCTTCAGTGTTATCAAGAGGTATAAATGAAATTCTATATCATTTTAATGGCTAATAAAAGATAACTTTTCATTACTATCTCCTCTCAGATTCTAATTCAAGTGATTTGTTTTAATGAATTACCTACCAAGCAGAATGAACAAGAAACTGACAACACTAGTGACCCATGCAAAGAAACTCTACAAAAAACAACAATAATGTGAATGATCCTCTTATCAGGAGCTACACAAAGTGAAAGCAAGATCTGGCCTATCAAATAATGTTAGCTATGACCAGAATATTTAATTCATCTATCTAGGAATAATAGATAAAAAACCATATTCAAATTTCCCTCCTAAAAAGATTTTGTTGGCCAATTACAAAAATTATTGCTCATGAAGTGTGATGGAATGGTTCTGCATCTAAAACTTCAGTCTGAAGACATTTTGGTGAACAAAAAAAATTTTAGAGTATATTTGGATAACTGGTTCCTTGTGATTTTACTCTTACCTTAACATATCACATTTTAAAGTACCATGACTGATTTGTTTCTGCAGTCTTACTGTTACATTTATTTGTTTTTTAATCACATATGCAACTAATATCAAAATTAACCCAATGTGTATTAGTCCTAGTCAAATGATAATGGCCTTATAACTGAAAGATTGGTAAGGTTATACAGACGTGCAATACAAAACAGCACTGAATATTCAAAGGTCTTTTAATAATTCAGTTAGAAATTATCTGTGTTTGAAGAGAACTCTTAGTACTGATACCCGCATCTGTGTAAGATCCTACTAATCTCGAAGACTATCATATTCAATTAAATCAATGCATCTATTTAAGTATATAGGAATGTTTTCAAAAGGGCAATACTTTCGATCACATTTTTACTTTTCATTGCATTTAATCCACTAGCATTCATTTCTTAGGGATAACTTTTCCTTATTTGAAAATTAAAATTTTATCAACCCATGTCTGCAAAACTGCACAGCCAGATAAAGTAACTGTCTTGCACACTTTGTCCTTGTATAGTTGTGTTTATGAATTAAAATAATAGAACAAAGACAAAACTTATAATAGAGACAGGCAGAGAGTGAAGAAGTGATCCATGGATATAATATATAAGTCTTCCCTACCCTGCATCCATATGCTATAAGTTTCAAAATACATTCAAGCAGAAAGAAAACGGTGAAAACGTTGTTGAGGTATCCCAGAATGTCCAAGTAGAGAGGAACCGCTTGATAATACTAGAGAGTGGGCGGAATACGATGGCCCAGGGTTGAAGTTGGCGCGCAGAGTGTTGATTGGTCGGGGGCGACAGAGCGCAGTGTTGATTGGTCGGGGACACCAGAGGGGGGTGGGCGGGACCGCGAATCACAAGGGTATGTATCATCCAGTTGTGACACATAATTGGTTGGCAATGGAATCAGCCAGGACCAATCAGTGATGAGGAACAATGATTTTCAGGTGGCACCGTTGATTTTCAAGTTTTATGTAAGGAAAGAGACACAGAGAAACATAAAATTAATACTTATGCCATGAATTATTAGAAATGGTCATTCAGTTTATCTGGTAATAAAATGGATGAATATGATACTGTGAACAAATTGGGTATCATAAATTTTGTGTGGTTTCAAGTCTCATAAGAAACAAGTCATCCAGCAGTCCCTCTATCTTAATGGATTTCACTATGTATCTGGTTTGCTTTGATCTAGTACAACACTATTAACCAGAACAAGACTTGGAACCACAAACTAGAGCAAGCATATCACTTAGTCCAGGGGAACAGTATCAAAGGGTCTAGCAGATGCATCCGCTTGTTCAGTAACACGATGCTGGTGTAAGATGGCCATGCCATTCACATTTTAAGAAAAAGGGGTCATGCTTGCCTGCTACATTCATTTGGATGCAACAGGATGTATATGGCATACAATTGGTGCACAATGCTACTAATTTACAGATAAATATCTATGTTGGCATAGCTAAGGATGCAAATTTGCTTTTTTCAATACATGCAGGTACTAAATTATACAAATAAAACTATGCTATAATCATGCTTTGAAATAAAACAACAAAATTCAGTTTCCCATTGTATAATCATTCAGTTAAGAAAATAGGAAAAAACTTAACTAGTTATGACATTCAAAAATAAAAGTGTAAGATATAACCTATGACTATCCTCAATACTAATTAAAAATTACAAAAGCAGCATCAACAACAAAACAAGGGAGGTCTCACTTACTAAGCCATACCAACTTATTACTTACTAAACTGTGTGCAGCAAAGCAAGATGAAAGTTGTGACATAACTTAAGTGCTAACAAACATATCAACATGTACACTACACGTACCTCTATCACAAGACAGGCATTCATCAATATTCAATAAAGACTGCAAATGTGCATATGAAGACATGCAGTCAATGCAGCATGCTACAAGCAACTTATGCTACATTAAGAAGGTTAAAGGAGGGTCATATTTCTAACATGCCATGCAGTTTCATTCATAGATATTCACCATTCACAATGATCACAAGGTTTAAAACAATGCAACAATGGTGTGGACAATGGTATACGGCGCCACCATACAGTATACGGAGCCACAGCTCAGAACAAGAGACAGTAGGTACATGCGACTGCTGCTCTTGTACGAGTGTGGTTGCCAGGGCAGGGAGGGTTGGTGATCTGCCTCCGATGATGGGGTCTCGCGCGCATCTGTTGGAACTTGGGGAGGAAGGTCTTTGGACGGCTCAATAGGGGCACGTCCTTTTATATATCTCACTTATGGAGAAAAAGGGACATTCACAACACTGTCTTTCAGCAGAGTAGTTTTGTTGAAGTGTTAGACTCCATTCTAGCGTTTTTTCCCTAATGAGGAAGGTATAGGATCTCAAGAATGTAAGGTGAAGGAAATTTATGGAGCACAAATTCCTTTCATCTGACTTTTTCATTATATAAAATAGGATAATAGGAGCAAAAGAAGGCAAGGGGTTAAGATACTATGAAAGTGTCAGGTTACCTCTAATTCTTTCCCTACTGGAAAAATGTGACAGATACAGAAGATGGATGGAGAGAAACACAGTTATTTATGAAGATTCTGCAAACATTTCTAAAGTAATCAAGAAGTTTTCCTAAGAACAGAATAAAAAGACTGAGATGTGTATTTCAGACAACAAAACACAAGAAATGGATGGATTTGAAGGGGCAACACCATTCCTAAGGAGAAGGACTGGTGCACTAAAAGATGTCTGATCAAACCCAAGTAAGAATACCAAGTAAGAGTTATGTTGATGGAAATGGGGAAAGCAGAAATATGACTTCCTGGCAAAACATAAAGCAAAGATATAGCTATGAAGAAACAATTCTGATCAAAGATGAATTAGAAACAATTATCAATTCACCATTTAAAACAATGGGGAGAAGATATCACTAACCAGTAAAGTTCAACTCAGTATCAGGAATCATTTCCATGTGACACAATATCATATCCTAAATCTTGTGCCAAAAGGGAATTAATCTGAGAAATACTCTTAAAATAATGATCACATGAACATTAATAGCAGTCTATGTTATCTGGTCAGGCACAAAATCTTGTGTTTGCTAATAACATAGCATGAATATATCATGTGCAATGTTTGCAAGCCTGTAATCCATTTTCTTTTTACACCTCAGCTAATAAATAGCTGTAAACAAATAAAATATCAAAATGAAAAGGAATTTTGTTTTTCACATATGATGGATTCTAAACGACCCACATTATATTTCCTTTGATTACAACATCATGACTATTATAAGAGAATTGAAATCCATTGCAATTCATTCTTTTTCTCATAAATGTACCTTAGCTGCCTTTTACTATTACAGAATATACGTGCATCACACGTGATCAGTTTTGATATAAGGTATATCAAATGACCATATGGTTCAGTTGTAGGTTTGCAAGAAACAAAAGTGTGATGCCTTGGGTCCCAATCATCATGTTCACAAACTACTGCCATGATTTGTATGAGCCTCCATGTACAAAATACTTATGTGGATCATGTTGTGATTCTGATACCAAAAAATCCCAGAATCTTCAAAATATTCTTATGTAAGACAAGATCCCACTAAAGTAAAAGTAATACCCAAATCCTTGAATAGCATTTCAAAGTTAGTTAGTAACATGAAAGACAACTATCTAATGGAAGTGAATATCAAACTGGTCTACGAATATTTGCTAAGTGGAAATCTTTTACTTGATCATTCGGAAATCCCTTACAGAATTGTGTTTATCTAGAGCGAAAATAATAATCTAAAATAAATCACCAATATCCATTACTTATCCAGTCCAACAATACAGAACAATGCATCTTTAAGTTATACAAGCATTTAAAAACAAAAGTTGGGTCAGGAATATTCATTTGAAATCTAGATTTCTAGGATTACAACTACAGTACTTCCAATATCTGAGAGGTAATTGTAAAGTCTTCAAATATAATGGGTTAAACAACATTTCCAAAGACAAAGTGAAAAGATAATAAATTTTAACAGCACACAAGGTGTGGTTATGGTAAAACAGGTGCAAACTTTATTAGCTTAATAGAAGACTTTAAACATCATTTAACAGCAAACAATACTTCATCACAAAATTGTGAATCTTGTAATGCTGCAGAATAATTGTCGGTTATACAGACTGGTATCATAAAATACAAAATCTTCATAATGTACGCTCAGTTTGTTATTAATGTTCACATGACCTAAAAATCTAAAGTAATAACTGATGATACAAAAGACTGACTAATGCTGCAATGTAAGGAGTGTTTCTATAGGCATAATCTTCATTGTACTGCTTGTAATTTGTAATAAAGGTTCTAAGTTTATAAAAGGACAAGACAACACCAAATACATTTTTAATTATTCTAGAGCACTGATTACATGACCATGAATTCCCTAATTGCATACAACTAAACCTACTGAGAGCACAAAACAAAAGAAGCTACACATCACTGTCAAGCACCATTTTCAGTCTACAACTAAATGTTCAGAGGCAGCCTAAAAGACAACGCAGAGCACCAAAACACTAAGAGCTAGGGATTTCAGTATGGTATTTTAGTCCTATAACACCACAGAGCATAAGAAAATCTAAGAAGATTCATATGCAGCACCTAATATGCAGTATGTGATGACAAAGAGAAACTAGAGCCATCAGGCTGAACTTAAGAATCTATACTTAAGAATCTATTAGGATAATTACTAAGAGAACACACCCTATGAGGTTATGAAGTAGATGGGAGATATTAGATATTACAGAGGACAGAGACAGGCATATTGAGATGAAGCAGTGATATGCAACCACAGGATTCACACAAAATAAGTTTTTTCCAGACAACACAGAGACAAAGAGTAAGAGAGGTTAAGGATATAAAGATACTGAGACAGACAGGAATGACGTATATAATGGTCTAGCAAGTTATATAAGAAACAAATGAGGGATTGTTAGAGAGACCCACTGCGTGTGATGTCTCTTGCCATGAGTAGAGTTGAACCTTCCTTACCCTGACTCCGAATGCCGTGATCTTCAGTAAACATTCAATGGTAAAGAACGAAGTGAAGATTGTGTTCATGTAGTGCAGAGTACTTTTGTACAACTTGGACTGATTATGAAACTAGCAGGAGAGAAACACAAAACACAGAACATCAGTAACGAGGCGCATTGGTTAGTAAGTTGGTCACATAAAATATCCAGAACATTTGATACATATTTGATGGGATCTATAACTGCATAAACTGACTTATTAGAGAACTTATGATTAACAACTATAACTATCTCATTCATTAATTAATCAGACTTCTGAAGAGAGCTTGGTTAATTATTTAGCCTTAAAACTTATTTATTGCAGCATAGATCCACAAGGAATCAGAGCTTGAATGCTAGCTTGATTTCATATAACAGAGTGGAAGAATATTTTATATAATATTATGTTAAATGACAAATATAAACAGCTAATGTTAATGTGTCTTCTTTTAATGGAAAAGTATATCTATTATAAAGGGGAATAAGATAAACAGCAATAAATCAGAAATTATGCTGCAAAAACTGAAACCAAAATTGCACGTTATGACTATATAAAGAGCCTGATCAAGAATCTCACTTAGAATGTAGCATTCAAGCTCTGTAACATTAGTGATAACACCACAGATCTGGATTTTGGTGCTGTGCCTCAGCATGACTTCATCTCCTTGGTCTGAATGAGATAACTGAGCTGACTGAAGCAGCCTGCAAAAGTCCTGGTCTGTAGTCTCAGCACGCAATACAGGCGACAACCATGATCATCACCCACAGCACGGTAAGCATGGGTAGGGCTAGGTTGTCCTGAATGGGGTGTAAGAATACTCACTTGGATGGCTAACTAGATAGGTCATCATATGCCATCTACTGAAAAATACCAGCCACCCCACACAGCAGCCAACCATGTATATTTAATTATGATGAAGTAAAGTTAAATAATAAACCCTTGGATCCTCATTAAAAGATCAGATACTTTTCTACATATGTATACAAAATCATAAGCATGATCCCTCAACAAAGTCCCTTACACATGCAGGGTAGAGGGTGGCATTCATGCCTAGCCCTCACAGGTGTTAGGTCAGCCATTAGACACTGTTACATGTCCTATGGCTGACAGAAGGGGCTGTCACAGTGCCACGAGCACCTGCTCACCGTGCCAGCAGCTGGGTGGCGTCATGGTTAAACAAACAAAGTGATAATTCACCTGAATGAAGACCTTCACACAGCAGTAGATATTCTATTTATGAATCTTCATATCCAGCACTATTCTTTATCCTTACTTGCTATCTATGAAGGTAAACATCCAAGAGAGGTCATACATAGTTGAAGGAGCGTTAAAATGCTATTGGTAATCTGAGTGGCAGTGGTTAAAGATGTGCCTCCACCCAGACTACCCTGTGATCCCGCACCTCCACTGACACACACAGCCTTTCCACAGGCACCACCAACACCTCACATAATAATTACAGGTCCTCAGTTCACATTTGAGTGCCAGGAGTTGGTGGGAGGGAAGGAGAGTGCCTTGGGAAAGAGCATGCACAGATGAGTATCCAAAAGCCCGGCCAAGAGTAACAGAGAACACCACAACCAATATTATCAAAACATTTGTGGTATTTGGAGAGTCATGCTAATGATGTACATTGCCTATCCTTCCTTTAAAAATAATCACAGGGAAAATTATAAATCAATTAGCATAACTCTTAGTCAACTTTTGGTGAAGGTAATACCAGTTTTATCTAATACCCACCATATTCATATCACTGAGTTACCACTGAGTAAAAAAGCAACTCATCAGTATAAAAATAGGATGGGACAATAGGATCATGGTGTAGGTAGAGAAAAATAAAAAGCCACCAATGGAGGATGGCCGGGCCTGGGATACATCGAGGTGAGCATGCTAAGCTGTGAAAGCACCATGCTAGTCCTGGGCTGGACTGATTAGACCCACTGGAAATAATGGAACTGGACAGTGTGCCAACAGATAAGAAAGGAGATGCCAGAAGGGAAAATTCATGATGAAAAGATTACTGAAAAGAGTAAAAGTGTGCTTGAAGGATTTTGGGTTTTCCTAGTCTAAAATTCAGGAACATTCTAAAATACAATTTTTTCTGATATGCAAGGCGTGCATGGCCAAGTCTTGAGTCGGCTTGTAAAAAGAAAAATATGCTTTCATCATCTATAGTATGTTAAATGCTAGTAAAGTTAAATACTGTACTAGCAATGTGCAAATGAGTGCTCTAACAGCTACAGCAGCTGTGAACACTGTCCCTATGCACTAGGGAGCTGGGTGATGGGATGTCTCTTTGCCAGTGCTGCTGATATTGTAATAGTGATGCCTAGCAAAATGTTAAAGAGAGCAAAGGGGTGAAAGACCCATTAGAAAATAATGAGATGACTTGAAACATAATAAATCATAATAATCTATGAGAGTGGAAGGTATATGAAGAAAAAGAAAGGCAATGTTTAAAGCATAAAGACACATAAAATACTAGGAAGAGATCAATAAAAGAATGTAGGCAAGAGACTGAGAAAGAATAATTTAAGAAAGAGAGCAAAGTTAAATTTAATCATCACTAAGACAGAAAGAGAAAGAGAGAGAGGAAGAGAGAGAGAGAGAGAGAGAGAGAGAGAGAGAGAGAGAGAGAGAGAGAGAGAAAATAACTACCTACCTAAATGTACCGACAACAAGAACCTAATTGAAGGATGGGCAACAAATGGTGCTCACTGTGTATCTTGCTTGATTCAACATACTGGTGTCACCTACAGTCAAGCACTTTCCTTGGCTGTCAATCCTGGGATGATCTGGCACCTCCTTTAACCACTCATCATTTTCTTTCGAAAGTTTCAGTGTTCACTTTGCTCAGATTTCTAATGTCATCAGGCAAAGCCATCGAAGAGTCTCTACATATTTCTTATTGGGCCCTAATGCATTTTTGTCATAAATCTTTCTCTCTATTCCCAGGAACATATGCAAATAGAATTACTCTGTTTCTTCCAATATGTGAGGCTCTTAATTTTGATAATTTTTTTGAGAACCTCTTTGTATGAATTACCATATATCATTCTCTTCTTTAGAGACAGTATAGATTAAGTTCTGTCAGTCTTTAATGACAGTTCCTTGTGTTCCATTCTCTCTCTCTCTCTTGCTATCTCTCCCTATATAATGCAGGTAGTAGCTGAGAAGAACAGTCATATACATCAAGCAAGACATGCGGTAAGCAGTGGGCACTTAGGGCTAGCCTAGCTGTTTTGGCTAAATCTCATCATACATGCTTATGGATAGGTACTCAATCTCTTTCTAATGAGACTCTGTCAAAAGACAGGGTTAGCACATATATAGCACTGTATATCACACTTTATACATAATCGTGTTTCTCCTTTTAAACTCATTAGAAAGAGAGAGAGAGAGTACCTGTGAGTAACTGCAATGAGATTTTAGCAGAATGGTAGGGCTAGTGCATAGCACTCACTGCATATCTTGCTTGTTGAATTACAGTACAGGTATATTGTCTCTCTTCATTGCAACTCCTTATGCATTACAGTCAATCTGAGGTATATTAAGAACTGACTTCAACCATGAGCCTAGTTTGTTTTAATGTTTCTGCAGCCACTCCATGCAAGTTTCTGTATCTCCTGGTACTGAATTAAATAATCTTTACAACTTGTTTGTAGGACACTTGCATATAATCATCTGAAATCTTTTAGAATCACTCCTGATTTGATAATTCTACAGCTTTTTTGCCAAGATGCTTTCACATTTAAAACTTTACTCTAAAATGCATTTCATCTGCCATGATGCATATATCATGTATCTCTTTCCTCTCTTTGCAATACTGAAGAGATGAAGTTGTTTCATATGCTCTAGATAATCAATCAATATGCTTCTGAATTCTTTCTAATCTACGTATTCCCAAAAGTTTAACTGGTAACCATACAACATGGATATATTCAGTATGTCTCATATATACATTAATGTTTTCATTACCAATTTTCTTTTTCTCAGTATGAAAGTTCTCATTTTTATCCCACTTATATTTTAGCTTGAAAGTTCTATCTTATCAAAGCGCTCCCTAAAGTCAGTTTTTATTTACAATAACTCCTAAACTTTTGACATTTCCTTCTTTCTATGGCTTTTGCAGGAAGATGTTAATACTTTGTCATTCCACAGTTTATTTGCTCACATTTCTCGTCATCAAATTTCATTAGGTGCTCATCTCTCCATTTGTAGATTCTATTCTGGTCTTTTTGCCACACTTATGTCTTCTCCTTTCCCCAGTTTTACTTATACTTGTGTTCATGTAAAACACCTTCGTAATCTCTCCCTTAAATCCTTATTTATGTCAGATTTCATGAATAAAAAGAAGTATTTAAGCTAAACCCATTCTTTGTGATACACCAGATAGAACATCTTGGTCAGACATGGCTGCACTTCCAACCATTCTGAAATTTCTGTTAATTAATTCATTATCACTGAGAAAGAATGAGTGAGTGAGAGAAAGAGAGAAACAGACAGACATGCACAGACACACACACACGCAAAAAAAAAGTCATCCTGAGAAACTTTTCACAAACTTACAAGACTTAGGACAAGTTGAGGAATTTTGTTCAGGGTTTTTGGCATTTGTCGTGCCCCAGTCGGATCATTATGAAATGGGTAATCTTAGTAAATTATCAATATCATTTCTAGTAGCAAGCACACAACCCTTAGTAACACTTATTTAGCAGTCATTAACTAATGTAAAATGAAGACTGTGATGTTGCTATTCCTACCATCAGTCAGTGATGTCAGTCTCCTTCATACCCAACATAACAGCTTGTTTATGTCCTGTCCTATGATGTACTGGTGAGTCAGGAAAAGCACGCAATAAATGTTTGTTGCATCCATCACCCTAACCCCAAACCACTGTATCACACCAAAGATATTTCTGTGTTGCTGATAGTGAACCAATGACTATGTGAATCATTATATGGCTTTCAGTCACTATTTACATGCTGCATTCATGAAAAATGGATCTTTAAATGATGATATGACAAACAAAATATAAACCACCATCCAGTTATCTTTAATCCTAAATACATCTATTCATACATAAAGGAGCCCTAGGGGTAATACACTTAGAATTTTTATTTATAGTACCTACCTGTGAATACATAAAAGAAAGTTTTGCCGGAGGTATGAGTAGCACATTGCTCTCATGGAGCATATTGATTGTTTGCCAATACTGTTGTTTTCTGCAGCCAAGCACGTCGCACAGTTGTCTAGCCTAGATTCAACTACAATAGCTCTTTGCCATGGGCTTAAATTCCATTGAAAAATTATTGTCTGCTCCATTTATGTTTATAATCTTACTGGGCAAAACAATGAAAAATATCCTCATCTTCCTTCCTGGGCTTTCAAATATCTGTTTTTAGTGCCTTTTGGATATTTTTCAAGGCATTCTTGCAGATCTAATGACTAAGTTCCACCCAATTTTTTAACCTGGCTCAGGCTAGGGTGTATATATATATATATAAATATATATATATATATATATATATATATATATATATATATATATATATATATAT
>JAYMFT010386384.1:0-20076 GCA_038088735.1 Panulirus argus | reverse complement strand
GCTGGAAATCCTCCCCTCCAGTTTTTGCTTTTCCAAAAAAGGAACAGAGAAGGGGCCAAGTGAGGATTTTCCCTCAATGGCTCAGTCCTCTGTCCTTAATGCTACCTCGCTAGCGCGGGAAAAGGCGAAATGTATGGGGAAAAAAGAAGAAAAAAATATATATATATATATATATATATATATATACATATATATATATATACCGTTGCTTGAGCCAGGTACCCATTTTACTGACCAACCCCTAGGGGTGGATGAACGGCTGAGTTGACTGTGGATTGACTGCTGCAACCAGGATTCGATCCTATGCCCAGACCCTGAGAGGCCTGTGGGTGCATTACGGTCAGGAATGCTAACCACTAAACCACGGGAACCCAGGATTGATAACTACCTAGTTTCACCAGAAAGAAATGGTATTAATCAAGCAAGACATGGTGAAAACCACTCAGTATCCTTGTCTTTTAGTAAATTATTGTTGTTTGTGCTAGAAGGTAGTTAGGTACTTTCTCGAATGGCAACAGTTGAAGGAGCCAAGGGATATTTGTTTAAACTAAAAAGATCACAAGGAAGAAAGAGGATAAATAGTTCTCCACTCCTTCCTTAGATTATACTTGGAACATTTGAAACTATTTATCAAGAAAGATGGAAAGACTGTTTAACTTACTGTCGATTAAAAAAGAATGCATGGAATATGGACAGAAGCCTTTAAAAGAAGCCTAAATAAATGGCAAAGAATATTTCTGGATAAACTTAGGTTTGATAACTATGCAGTGTGCATGGCAGTGGAGAACACTGTCAAGTAAGTATTGTATGTAGAAGGCGCTGTGTGTCATCATGCCAAATAGCAAAATCTTGTCATAGAGTCTTGTATGTAGGTATTGGTACTCTTTTTGTCACTCAGTAAGCTTTTATACATTTGCTACTTTTCTCTAAAAATGACTAAATGGTAAAGATTGTTGATCTTTTCCCAGGAATATGTGATATATTTATCAAAATTTAGTTTTTTGGGAAGACCATACCCAGTTAAAATAGGTGAGGAAGGGTAATTATGTTCATCAAACTCCCAACATTTTTTAGGTAGCTGAACCAGAACCAGAAGCTGAACCAAGCATGCCTGTTGTCAGTCTTGAAGTAGAAGAGAAAGAAGAAAATAGCCATGGCATGATAACACAAGCACTGTTGGTGGGAGATTTGGAGTCTGCTGTTGATTTATGCATCAAAGACAGATTGTTTCCACATGCATTGACCCTAGCAGCTCATGCTGGACCAGAACTCTTTTCTAAGGTATGTGAGACATCATTTCATAAATGATAAAAACCTGCATATTGTAGAAAGGTTAAAAAGGGAATATAGAAATTAGGGTCTTGTCACACTGTTCTGATTGTTAAGGTGCATGATATGTTCTCTGACTGGACTGTTTAAGAATGGCTTATAGCTGCCTCTGACAAGTTTTGCAGTTCCCTGTGGGTAAGTGAAACATGATAATACAAAGTAAACTTAGGCAGAAATTCAAAGTAGTAGATGTATTCTAATGGAGCTTTTGTTTTGATTAGAGTGAGATATTTGGGATTATGTATAAGAGGATGAAAATTGTTGTGCAAGTGAAGTTGTTGGACTATGTTTTCAAGATAAGCATTTTTCAAGATAACCATGATGAGCATATTGATTTAGAGTTTGAATGATTGTCATGAAATATGAATGACAGAACTTTTTTTCCATGTACATTAGGCTTTATAGGACAGAAACAAAGGGAGAATGATATACAGCATGATGTCTGGACATAGATAGTAATACAAGCCCAGGAC
This sequence comes from Panulirus argus, assembly GCA_038088735.1. Taxonomy (NCBI): domain Eukaryota; kingdom Metazoa; phylum Arthropoda; class Malacostraca; order Decapoda; family Palinuridae; genus Panulirus; species Panulirus argus. Next base: position 18,274 of record JAYMFT010386384.1, on the reverse strand, counting down.
CCCTTTCAAGGAGTTTGTACAATTTCATGACTGTGTTCCAGTTGGGTTCCTTTAGGGCAGGAAAATCCTTTATTCTTTTCATACACTGATGATACTGCTTTGTTGAAGGTACCTTTTTGCTCACAGTTTTACCAATTGTAGGTGGAACATGGAAAATCTAATTTACCTTATTGTACCTTCAGTCTTTTGTGGGGTTCATGCAGTGCTCAGGAAACCAGCTACAATCACTGGGCAGGATCACAGTTCATAGATTGTAGTGATGTGTTTCTACATGGAGAGAGTGTAGGGCAGTTAAGCTGTAAGTACTCATTGTCTTCATTGTGGTCGTCATATCATGGGCATTAGGGGTCTTGTGATATGTTGAAATTGTGTTTATAATCTTGGAGTGATGGATGGTCTCCAGAGCACAGATGGGAAAGAGTAACTTGTATGTGACTGGAGTGTGTAGTTTCTGATGGGTTTATATCTGGCAAGGTGGTGTTTAAGATTGGGTTCAGACAATGGTTGTTTGGTGCTGGCTGAGTCATAGGAAATGATAGGATAAGAGAGAGGTGTGGTTGTAGGAGGAAAGCAGAAGTGTGCTGAAATGTTTTAGACATATGGAGAGGACGAAGGAGGAAAGGATGACTGAGGTTATGCATGTTGGAAGTGATGAGAACAAGAAAAAGAGGGAAACCAAGGAGATGAAAGGGTGGAATGAAAGAAACTTTCAGTATATGGGGCCTGAGCATGAAGGTGGGTGTGAGGCATGCAAGAGATAGAGTTAACTGGAGCAATGCTGTGTACAAGGGGCAATGTCAGTGGGCTGAACTAGGGTATATGAAAGGGTCAGGGGTAACCAGTGAAAGGTATGTGGGTCCTGGTTATGGATTGAGGGCTCTGGTTTTGGTACACTATACGTGACAGAGTGGATATGAGTGAATTAGGCCATCTTGATGCTACCTTGCTAACTTGAAAATTAGACAAGTAGGGAAAAAATGAGATATACATTTAAACTATTTTTTGTACTTATTCCCCATTTCCTGGATAGCATGGTAGTACCAGGAGCAAATTAAGAAAGGCCTCATTTGCTCCTGTCCATTCTGTAGCTTCCATGTACAAATGTTGAAACCAGATCCCCCAGTCCACAGCCAAGCCTCATAAGCCTTTCTGTGGTTGTCTCTGACCACTTCACTAGCCTTGGTTCAGCCCACTGACTGCCCCTTTCATACTACATTGCTCCAGTTTTCTCTGTCCAATGCAAACTTCATACCCTCCTGCATGATCAGGTCCAAATAACTGAAAGCATCTTTCAGTCCATCCTTCCATCTTGTCCTTATTCTCTCCCTCCTCCTTGTTCCTTCTAACAGTCAATTCATACACAGCTATGCTTCACCATATATCCAACTTTATTACTCACTTTGGTGCTTTTGAACCTTTTTCAGTTTCAGTGACCAAATGATCTTATACATTCAAATTGACAGACTCGAGATGCTGTACTAGAGCATGTGGATGGAAGTTTATCATCGCTGGTGGGTGCAATTGTCCATGGTGACCTGACTTCCATCTCTGCTGCCTGTAATCTCAGCAGGTGGAAAGAAGCATTAGTGGCAGCTCTCACATATTCCAATGATGAACAATTCCCATCCCTTGCAGGCAAGTTTATAAAGCCTTTATGTTGTTAAATTTTGAGTGATATTTGAGTTAGAACATTTCTTTGAACTCTTTCGGTGTTTATGTATTTCATTTATTTGTGTCTAGATCCCATACAGTGTTTTTTACAAGAAAAATAGTAGGAAATTTAGTTTTGATATTGTAAAAATTTTCTGTGTCTGTCAGTTAACAGCAGAAAAACAGTATTATTCATCAAACAAGATGTGCCATAAGCAAAATCTCATCATGGTTACTAAAGTTGTTTCTCTCTCTCTCTCTCTCTCTCTCTCTCTCTCTCTCTCTCTTGGATAGTGAGCACTTTGTGCTAGCCCAGCTATTCTGACTAAATCTGACTCTCATCATAAGTATGTAGGCTCCTCTCTCTCTCTCTCTCTCTCTCTCTCTCTCTCTCTCTCTCTCTCTCAGTAGGTATTAGACAGCCATTGGCCTGGGAAGTACATCACTTGGACCTTAGGACTTGAGTAGTGTGTATATCTAAGCCTGTTACCAGTACTACCCGCTTGGTTATCGAGAGTACCTACCCATAATGTTTAGGAAACTGCAGTAAGATTTTGCCATGGCATCAGAGCTGGTATGTGACACTCATCCCTTGACATGTATGTTGAAGAACAACAATTCACTCATCCCATCACAAGTCTTGCTTGTTGTAGCTATTCTCCTGGCGTACTTATCTACTTTATGTTCATTTATAGTTGTCTTCATTCGTGAGTTTAATCTTGTTCTGAATGGTTATATAGTCATTCCATGTAAATATCTTAGATCACCAGGTATCACATTAACTAATCATGTATCTTTGTCTTATGCCTTTTAGGTATGTTTCCAGGAATTACTCTTGACTGAATGATTCTGTATCATCCTTGCCTGGTTTCTTCAAGTTTAAAACATTTGTTCTTTAATCCTTTCTTTGTTGGGGGGAGGCATATTTTTTCTAGCTAAGGGAGGAGAAAGCTAATGACTTATATGTTTAAATGGTTGAGTAGAATATTAACTGGGAATCCAGATCAGGGCAGGAACAGTTACATCAACTAATGACATTACTGTGCATTATCAGTCGATGCTTCTAGCAGTTTAAGGGTTAAAGTAATTTTCGAGTTTCTCTTGAATTGTATGATACAAGATTTACTGTATTAATGGCTGTGATACTCCCTGTGATAAGTTAGTTAATCTTTTGTCAAAGTTTAGATGCCCTTGTCTGTTGATGTTACTTCTGAAGACAAAGAGTAAATCTTTAAAAACTTAAAGAAACCCCAGCTAATTGTTTTAAGGATAGGAAACTTCATCTTTCATTTTGCAGAATGGGAGAGAGACAGATTTTAGATGCTTCTGTAAATGAAAAGAATATGAATCAACAAAGAAGAGGGAACAGCTGTGGAAGGTAATGAATGTATATGAAACATTATTCTTGTACAAGTTGATCATTTGCCAGCCAGAGACAACACTATGTTAGATACATGCTATTTACAATGACATTGAACTCTTCAATGGCCATGAAGTGAATGAAAGTAACATATCAGATCCTAATGTTCTAGAGGTTACTACATCTTACTCACTAGACATAGAAACAGTATGACAAGGAAAAAGTAGTGGTGTAGCGGTTAGCGTTCCTGACCATGATGCAATCACAGGCCACCCAGGGTCGAGCGCATAGGTTTGAATCCTGGTTGTGGCAGACTGGGAGAAAATCAATAATCTGACTTTAGAGTTAAGTTGCGATGATATCTCATGAGATAAAGAAGTGAAAGTTGATACAGCACCATGTTATGAGGAGCTTCAGGACCAATTGAAAGAAAGTGCAGTATGGGGAAATGAGTAAAAAGATACCCAGTACAGGAAAACTTTGGATGAACAAAAGAGATTGGAAAAGATAAAAGAGAGCAGCATTATGTAAAAAAAGGATGGAAGTACCTAAAGTAAAAATCAAGAATGCTGACATTGAAAGAAGCTTCAATATCAATTGAAAGTGCATTGTGGGGAAATGAACAAAAAGATACCTATAGGAAGAAATACTTGGATGAAGAGAAGAGATTGGACAAAGAGAAAGAGAGTAACATTACATAAAGAGGGGATGAAGGTGCTTTGAGTAAAAATCAAGAATGCTGACATGGGAAAAATGAAATCATACATGTAAGAACAAAGTACAGATGAAGAGAAAGATAACAGGAACAAGGAAAAAAAAATCTAAGAATTACTTTTTTTTTTTCGAATACAATGAAGAACATTGGGCCACTCAGTGAAAGAAAAAGTTATGCAAATAATCCTAAGAGAATATATGTGGTGTTAATGGATCAGAATAAATCTAGAGTTTTGTGAAAAAATCAGGGAGAATGAGTTATATGATAAGTGTGATGAGAGTGCAGTCTCTAATATTTATGTAACTGTTTTTGATGTAATAACAGCGAAAGATAAACCCAGCTCTGGGAGTAGATGGATTGCCAGCCATCACCTGTTTTGACATGAGTGTTTTGGCGTAGTAACAGAAGTAGAAGAACGCAGAAGTAGGACAAGATGGATTCCCAGAAGTCTTACTGATTAAGACAAAAGGGATTGATGGCAAACCCATTAATGCTGTTGATGAGACAAAGCCATGATGATAGTAGAAGAGCTGAAGTACAAAAAATGGCTTATGTATGATAGATTCACTGAGGATGATCGAAGCTTTGACTGAAACACCATAGACTTGTGAGTTTGACATCAGCATGTCAGAAAAGTCTCTTAAGGAATGATAAAATATGTGCTAAAACACATATTTGGTAACATCCACATAAATGAAAGTTAACATAGATTCATACCAGTTAAAAGTACTCAAACAAAACTGCTTGTGCATCACATTAGCATGTACATTGCATTAATGTAAGGAAAGAGAATGGATACTGCATTCCTAGACTTGCTGTGGCATTTGACAAAGTAAACTATAAGATCCTGTTAGAAAAAGTGGAAATACATAATATGAAATATATTAGGTAATTGGATTGAAGAGTTTATGTTAAACAGAAAATTCAAAGTAGTAGTAAATGGCACAATATCAGATAAGAAAGATGTGTTGTCAGGAGTTCCTCAAGAAACAGTACCAGCTCCAGTACTCTTCATAATAACCATATCAGACATAGACTAAATATCTATATCTATCTATATCTCTGATGCCTTTTCCAATTAGAACTCCCTTAAAGGGGTAGCCACAGCAACAGCGTCTCTAAATAAAGAACTCCAGTGCTCTAAATAAAGAACTCTAGTGCCACTTCTTAGCCTTTAGTGCCTCACCTTTAACAGGCCACTGGCAGAGGGCAAGTCTAGTGCAGTGTTTGCAGAGTCCCCTACCTGTTTCTAATGACTACTTCTATCTAATGTTTCTACTTAATGCTCCTGCTTAATTGTTCCTACAAAGATATAAACGAGAGCACTGTAAGATGCTTTGAGGATGACACCAGAGTAAACAAAATATAAGCATTCAAGAGGACAAAGACAAAGACAAAGTGCAAAGACCAGAAAATGAACTACATTTAGGCAAAGGACACTTTACTGAATTCAGCTCAAGAAATTTCATGAACTGAGTCTTAGAAGGATAATGAATGTAAGATCAAACCTTTTAAAGGACCAACAGGAAAGGAAGTTCATAAGGAAAAGGAAGTAAGAAACTCGGGAGTGATTGTAAGTGACAAGCAAGAGTATAGAGAACATATTGATATAATAACTTATCTACTCAAGCAATGATTGTAGTGAATATGAGAACATTTACCACAGAGGTAAGATGATAAGGCTGTTCAATACATAAATGAAAAACGAACATGAATACTGCTGTATAAAATTGTTATCAAGACAAGGGGAAATTTATAAGCTGGAAAGAGTTCAGAGATACTTCACGAGTAAAATCGAAGGAATGGAGCTGTAAGAAAATCATGAGAAGCTAAAAGTACTCAACCTCTACATTATAGAAAGAAGATATATCAGTACTTGGCAATAGATTGAGGGCATCAAAAACAATATTCTTGTTTCAAAGGCTTCCCAGCACAGAGAAATTTATGAGAGCCCTTCGAGAAAGATGGAAAGGTTATTCATGGCATTACTAAGTGAGATAAAGAATCTTCCTAGGATACTAGAAGTACAGAAACATTCAAATGAAGCTTTGATGATTGGCTAAATATAATTTTAGATGACCCCAAGATTGATGATTATACAGTGTGTATGTCAGCTGAGAAGAACATTATTGTTCATCATGCAAGATATATGATGAGCGCAATGTGCTAGTCCTACGTTATGGCAGAATCTTGTCATAGGTAGGTACTTTATCATTCTCTCTTTCTATAATTTTGTACTTTTTGTTTTTATGTATTTTTTATTTACTTTTTGTAGAGAGCTTAGGAGAACGTCTTGAAGCTAAGGGAGATGCCGAGGCTCTATTGTCAGCGCTGATCTGTTATGTCTGTGCTGGGAGCCTTGAGAAGTTTGTTTCCTGTTGGATCAAGACAAGACCAGAAACAAATAAACCAAGTGAATTGCAGGTACAGTTGATGATGATAGATTTTTAATTGATTAATGCCTTCATGCCTGTTGATAAGTATGATAGAAGTAAAGTTTATGGACAAACTTTGTGGTTAATGGTTCATTCATGAATGGTGTTTTTTTTTATGGAACACTAATGTATTTTGACCTTCCATAGGACTTGGTGGAGATCATCATGGGGTTGCAGCGTTCTTTAGCAGCCACTGGAAGATCTGCCAACATAAGTGAGGGGAGCACAGTCAGTTCCCTCCTTTGTCAGTATGCATCTCTGCTTGCTGCCCAGGGTGCGCTTAATACAGCAGTATCTTATTTAAATTCTGCCACTCAGGTTGGTCCTACACCTGTTTTGTCTGTGACTTCTTTTGAGAAGTATGCTAATGTATAAATATTTTCATGACAGTTTCAGGTATTGTATATCAGAGAATGATTAATGGCATCTTACTATTCAGGGTGATATGGTTGAACTGCGAGACAGATTGTATCGAGCACTGGGCTACACTACTGGAAGCACCATTCAGCCCAGCCCCCAGGTTCCCAGCTCCACTACGCCTCAGGCATCGAACTTGAGACGGACCTCCACCCCACATAGTATAAATCAGTCTCAGGTAATGTCTAGAAACAAATTTTTGTGATTGGGAAACTAGAAATTTTATGCCACACAAAAATGAGTTTTAGAAATGTTTTCTTGAGTTTATGTAGTAATAATGGTAATTGAATGAACTCTAAATGGAAGTCAGACGACCTAAATAGTGATAACCCCTCCATCAACCCACTCTGCAGGCAGGAGTTAAGCATTTGACATTGTCTGTTCAGAAGTTGAGCTCCCAAGGAGAATTATACATTGCCTCATCCCTCCTTACAAAAAGATAATTATAACACCTATAAAACACCCCCAGCCTTTGGCAAGCAGATTAAGTGGGTTTTCTAGAGTAGAAGACAGGATGTAGTTTTATCCAACATATTTATGTTATTGAAGGGTTGAAGTAGGTGTTTTTAAAGAGATACAGTCAGAATTGCATTTTACACTTGAATTTATCCAGGTTTCTGCTCCGCATACGTCCACATTAAGAGGAAAGATATGTTTAATACAAGGAAAAGAACAGATCAGTACTCTTTCGTTTTCTCTCACTGAACATATTTTACCTCTGTTGAGTAGGATGATTATTTAAGGGTAGATGGGGTTGGAAGCTGAGGAAAAATTCTCATATATGGAGAGAAGTTCTCATATATAGAGAGAAGAAAGAATTTAGGCAGTAGGACAGAAGAGCCAGAGGCAGGAAGTTTGAAAAGGAAAGTCAAATGCTACACACTATCAAATGTTTTGATGTCAGGGACTATGACAAAAGTCTCATAAAAGTCCGTGAGATTGGAGGACCAGAGGTGAGTCACATAGGAGATAATGAATAAACTTTTAAATGTGAAAGTAACCTTACGCTGTGATGGTCAAATTGGTGAACTGAAAAGAAATATGACTGGAATTGTTCAAGACAGTAAGAGTTGAGGAGAGTTTTAAAGTCTCTAGATGTAGCAAAAGTGAAGCTGAAGCTGATGGGGCTGTAGCTGGAAAGGTTAAAACAATCTCCATTCATACTGATGAGCTGCACAAGGCATGCCACCAAAAAGGAAGAAAATTTTTTGAATTTTAGACAGAGACAAATAAGAGAAGCAAGGATTAAATGGAACTCAGAGTCACATTGTCTTAGGACATGAGGAGGTGTGCCATTTGGACCATATTCCATGCCCATTTGCATATGGGAGAGTACTTGGAAAACATTGCATGAGGAGAGGGTATATGATTAGTGGGAGGAGTTAGGGAAGGAGGACTTGATGTGGAATCATCCAACATAAAGTTACTGGAAATTGATGTATTGAAAAAGTGGCTTTATCAGGAGGAGAGTTATCTGTTGATTAATCATGTCAGAAAAATAGGAGGAAATGTGAATTACAGAAGTTACTGGAGATCCTCTTGGTTAAAGATCATGCAGATTTATCTGTAGAAGTCAGATCAGCACACTTACATTTTATGAAGAGGTTTGTGACTATACAAATGACAGGTTTATAGTGATTCTTAGCAGAAATAAAGGCAGAATGAGATTTAAAAGAAAGGAAGATTTTCATCTATAGTAATTGTTTCTTTATTTTAAAATTACGTCACTTGTCTTTAGTGGGTGCTTTACAATTGGAGAGAAAGTGGGAGCTTGTTTGATACACACCTTTTATGATGATTGTGGATGAATGAGGCATGTGATATTAATTGTAGCTATGGCAGGAAAATGCTAATGAAATGTATGGATAAGTGATGGAGTCAAGCATTAGCTAGAAATTCAGATGAGGGTGGGAAGTATCAAATTGTCATTTGTAGACATTGATATTAAATGGTGCACTGTGACTTGATCATAGCAGTTATTAGTTTAGCCCTAAAATCTAAAAGCTTTTGGAGCATTTCTTTTCCTGCTCCCTTAAGGCATTGCTCTGGATCCAGAGTGTGTGTGTTTGTGTGGGTGTGTATGTTTATAAGTATTAGGGGGTTTTGTCAGTCCCCTAGATGCCCCTGCTTGGTCTGATGTTTTTCTAATGTAATCTTCTGTTCAAAAAAAAGATTGCCTCTTTAGATTTTCTCCTCTAGTACTTCCTGCATGCTCCTTCCTTTAAGGCATTAAATCTGCTGAACATAACACCACACATATCCCAACCTTAACCCCCAGATAATGTAAATCTTGCTTAACTTGTTCTTTTTTCCCTAACATTGCCTCAGTTTCCCCAGTTACGTAGATTTTCAGCAGATTTCATGGCCCATTCATGTCAGCTTATAACTTGTGCTCCTTCAAAGGCTGATTTGTTTTTCCAGAGTTTTTTCTCAATTTTGTGATGATAAACATCTGACTGTTAAAAACCATGTGTTTTCCATCATCTTGATCGTCTCCCTATCACTGCATTGATTAAAGCTTTTTATTTTTTTTCTCAGTGCCCTTTTCCATGCTTTTCCTCTATTTAGAAAACTAATTACTTAATTCCTGAATAGTTCCTTCATTTTCCCAAAATCATCTCTCAAACCTTAGTCATGTGTAAGGAAGATTTGTGGGTGGAGTAAAGCATTACAAAAGAGAATTTTCCTCCTTTTGGATTATTTTGCCCAGTTTACCTTTAATTTGATATAATTACAGAATATTGCAAAAGTGCAGTCTAGGTCTAGATGGATGCTGCAAATTTTATTGTGTAGATGCACATCACATTAAATTTTTGTCCTTGATGTTTGTGTATTTTATAGTGTAATCCTTGTAACTTTTGTTTTGCTTCTATTTATTATTTATTATTTTATGGAAAACGAGAAGTTAGCAGAAATATACTGCTGTGGGTGCCTAGTGAGCAAAATATTCACTATTTATCAAATATTACAATACTTTTGAATTATGTACCTTTACCCATTAGGTATTCAGTATCAGCTTTTACTCACTGTTGACAGTTTTCATGGTATGATTACTAACTAAGCCTCACTGTTCTGACAGAAAATTGGTTTAATTTTTAGAGTCAGACTGTAACTTGGCACAAGTAGAGGATCTCCAGGTCAGACATACATATCCAAGAACATTCAAAATCTAGATGCCTTTACATTTAAGAGTCCTGCAAAAATATTGGTGTTTCCAAAGATTCATTTCAAGTTGGTAGTGCTTTATTCTTTTCTCTTTTGTTTTTCTTATATCTGTGGTTTTGCCTTTGTTCTGCCCTTTGGATGGCATCATACTAGTGCCCAACCCCAGGCACTTCAATTTCTGTTTAATCACCAGACTACCTAATCTGCATTATGCTTTTTAAAAGGCTACCTTATCTGCATTATGCTTTTTAAAAGCATAGACAAAAAGAATTATTGGATTGGCACTGTACAGAAATCAATTGCTTCTTGATTATTTTGTATGATAAAAAAAAATTTACATGCAAAAACATTGAAAAACTGGGAAGAAGTTTCCATAATCTGAAGAAAATTCAAAATCCAAACATTGCTCCACCCTAAGAGATTCAGACTGGAGACCTTGTGCAGACAGTACCTGTATATGGTACCTGGAGCTAGCTGGTTGTTTTCATCATAACTCTTGTTGAATGATGTTTTAAGTTTTTAAATAACTTAAATTGAGAATGAGCAATAACTGCTAATTAGGAATCAGTTATTTAGATTATTGGGAAATTTACCCTCATCATGAGTTTTGATGATACTGAAAACCAAGAGAAGAGTATTTATATACAGATATGTTATAGCTGATGCCTTAAAAACTCTTTTTTGTGTTATTGGTGTATGATTTCCAAAGAGCTCCTCACCATACAGTCATAAATTCCATCTTGATAATTATTAGCATAGTTGACCCATTGGCTGAAAGAGGTTTGTTATCAAAGGACAGATAACCTCTTTGACCTTTGTGGTGTTCACACACTTTATCAGCATGGAGGGTTTATTATACCCTTTATTTGTTAATGCTTTATATATAATGTCCAGTCACAATTTCCTTTACTGCTTTTCTCCTTTATTAACCCAATAGAATTGGAGGTTGCATATTTCATGTGATATGTTTATAGAACTGAATTGTATGTGTAACTGTCAATATAGTCAAAACAGCCATTTTAACACTGTAGAACTTTTTTGGTGTAATACTGTTCTAAAAAGCATAATTATGGTCACGTCTCTCCTGTTTGTTGGGATTGTCGCAATTAATTGGTCATAAATTGTGAATCTCCCATTGCTTAATCACTATGCACGCTATAACGTACTGTGGTTAAGTGATACACCATAAAGGTTTTTTTATAGGTAGTGCGTAGTGTAATGATCCAATACTTTTTTTTTCTAATGAATATGTATATTTATAGTAATGAAATAATAAACAATGTGATTGCTGTTTTCCATCACAGTTTGTTAAGGTCCAGCAGCCATCTGCTCTCTTGCGTCTTATGGTGAGTGCCATGAATGGCTTAGTGTCATTTCCATATTGCTTAGTATTAATGTGTGTTTTCTTGTACAGTAGCATTTTCTCTTGATGATCTATTTCACTATGGTATAAATTTTATTCAGTAAAACTTTTATGATTGTCTCTTGCAAGGTGACTTGCCGTTAATCACTAATATGGAGGTTTATTTATTCTGAAGTAGAGTTTTGTGGTAGACTGTTAGAAAGCAACAAAAAGCTGGAAGGGTGGAGTGAAAGAGACTTTGAGGTTCAGGCCTGGATAGCAAGAAGGTGAAGGCATGCATGAGAGAGAATGAATTGGATTGAGATGTTGTAAGGGGGACCATGTGCTGTCGATGGGCTGGATGAGGGCACATGAAGTGGTCAAAGTAAACCATGGAGTAGTCTGTAAGGCCTGGCTGTGTATGGTAGGTGCTGAAATCATTACAGTGTGGCTTCAGGAGTGGCAGGGGATGTGTGGATCTGGTTTTTGCTTTGGAGAATGTGAACAGGAAATACTTAGAGAAACAGGAAAGATTAGTATGTTGCATTTATGGATCTGGAGAAAGCTTATGATAGGGTTAATAGACATGCTCTGTGGGAAGTGTTATGAATATATGGTCTTGGAGAGCTAGAAGCTGTGAAGAGTTTCACTAAGAGATTAAGGTGTTTGTATGAGTAATAAGATGGAGGGTGTGTTGGGTGGGTTTGTGCAGGGTTGTGTGATGTCATCATTGTTGTTTGATTTGTTTATAGGTAGGATGGAGAGGTAGGTGAGTGCAAAAGTATATCTGAATGAAAGGGTGTTTTGAAAAATAGTGATAAGCTCTTGTAGTGCTACTGGTGTGGGATGGAATAGAGCAATTTTCTTTGTTTTTATTTATTCATAATTACCCTAGAACCAGTTTTTGTGAAAGAATCTTGGTGTTACCTTGGACTTTTCTAATGGCTCATGCAGCTCAAGGCTGTGCTACATTCAGTAGCAGGGAAATATAGACTCATTTGGAGTGATAAGTTCTTTAACGAGACTTCAATCTCAATGGTACAGCCTTGCCAAAGGTGACTTTTCACTCATAGCATTGCCTCAAGCAGGCAGAGTCCAGTAAGACCTTCAATCTTCATCATCTCTTAATTACAGCTTCTGTTACCAAATCACATGTAAACAGACTTTGCATACACTTTGCACTTCATAGCCCTAGGATTTGTTGAATGAAGACCTGGCAGAGGCTTGATAGTGCTGAAAATCTCCGTCAGTATTACCTACAGTTGGAAGTGCCAGGAGAACTTTCGCTGAATTAAACCGTGGAACACTTTTTTCTTGCTTGTAATAATCCTGACTGGCATTCTTTTCCAAAATAAGCCAGTCTTATCCCTGCTGAACACGTTGGAATGTGTAGCCTCCTTTCTCAGTAACTTTCTCTGAATATATATGAAAAAAAAGAAAAACTGTGGTGAAAACATGTATTGGATAGCACATTTTTTTTTTTTTTAAAGCTCACCACTCATGGTCAGGATACAAATCCAAACATGTTTTGTGAGATCTTTGGGGATGTGAATATAGAATCATCTTGCTTTAGCATCATCGTAAGATACATCCTTACTGAAAATCCTTACCATTTCTTGAAACATTTCATTATTAAAGGAAAAGGATATTTTACATGGTAAGTTGTAAATATAGACTTTTTTCAAATTTGTCAATTCTGTAAGGCATTGGTGTCAATCTAAACATTCATGCAATAATTCTTGAATGTCAGTTTTGCAAAATGTCACTTTATTAAGCATTGCACAGCAGGACCACCTGTATCTAACTTTGTTTACTTTTGGAAATAATGAGATGTATGTTTGTGTCCAAATGTTGGTTGTCATGTTTTCTGATGGCTTCTGTGATAGATTTCTCAAAACAAGGGAAAGAAAACATTTAAACAGTTGAAAATAGAGACATGATATAGTCAACACTGAATGTTAAATGCAAATGATGCCAATGTAGGACCAGGGTCTTAAGGAACCGCACCCCATCTGGACTGGTAGAACTGACAGCATGCATGTGTCAGAAGTCAGCATGTCTCCGAAGCCACACGTATACATACAGGTGCAATACAGTACCTTGCATAGAGGCCTGCACTTGCATTGGAGTGGTGTTACGCAGTAATCCACACAAAGTACCATCCACCACCAGGATCTCAGATAATGATTGATGATGAAAGACCTCATCTTCACCTTTTGATGTACTTGAATTTTCCTGTTTGTTAATGTGTGCAAACTAAAAGGATGATATAAAGTGTAATTTGGTAGGCTTTTACAGTGTAGCCTCCTTGTCTCTGTCCTGGGCGTGCCAGTGTCTGTTTGTGTGTTTTTAAAACCATGAAACGATATTACAGAACACATAGGTAAAATTACTTTTCAAAATTTTCATTCAGTTGCAATAATATAATTTTTCACCTCTTTCTATGATTGATAATACTACTGCTGTTATGTCATCCCCCTTTTTGGGTGTACAAATTATAAAACTGCTTTTGTTAAGTACTTTGCAGCAAGCAGTAGCAAAAATCAGTCATTTAAAATTGCATAATTAATGAGGTTGCAGAAAGCTAACATTCCCTCCCATTTTGGTCACATGTATGTGCCTCTGCATCATTTTGCACCTTCTAGAGGCTGTGAAAGGATAGCTTAGACCATAAGAATCATTTTACACCATATATGAGCAAAACTGATCCAGTAGATATTGAGATATCTGGTGGGAGAGAGAGAGGGGGGGGAGGGTTGAATTGGCCCCTTCAAATGAATTTCAGGCCGGATTCTTGGTGTGAAAATTGGGCAAATGGAATGTTGAATTTAGAATTTTGCTGAAACTACATCCTGCTGTATATTAGGGCTAGATATGTTCCATTCTCATCCCCAATAACTCTGAAGTGACAGACTATGGTGGGTGTTGAATGAGTCTTTTGTTTTCTAAGCCTGTTTTGAACATTGCTTTCTGGACTGTTAGCACACAGCACATAGACTGATCATGTATGTCTGTCTATCTGTTTTATCTCCGATGCCTGTTCCCTTCTGGAACTCTTGCTAAGGGATTGCCATGGCAAAAGTCTCCATAAATAGTGAACTCCAGTACTGCTTTTAACCTTTAGTGCCTCACCCTTAACAGTCCCCCGACAGAGGTCAACTCTAGCGCAGTGTTTTCAGAGGTTCCTACCTAATGTTCTTTCTGGTTATTGTAGGTAATGTTCCAGCCTACTGCTACTACCTAATGTTACTGCCTAATGTTCATACATGCCATTTCTACCTTAAGTTAAGTTTCCACCTAATGCTCCTGCCTAATGTTCCTATGTACTACTTCAATCTATTGCTCCTACCATTTTGCCAAGAGGCTGGGCTAGTGCATATTGCTCACTACAAGAAAACTCTAGTTAAAATGAATGAGTTGTGTGAGGTAAGTGTTGTCAAGTGTTATGTGTGAAATGGAGGGATCGTATGCTTGTGGACAGAATGCCAGCAGACCACACATGCCTGAGGCACAAAGAAAAGACAGCTACCTGGATCATGGGGGTGCAGCTTGATAACCACTGAAGTGATGGCTCACTATGCATCCAACTCTAGTCCTCTCAGTACCCAGGCAGTTAGTACCGGTAATATACCTCACTGGTTGGTGGCTGCCTACCACCTACCACCAGCTATGTGTGCAAGTGAGGTTATAGAATTATGTACTACATCCTTCTCAAATAACAACCAAATATTCAAACATTAAGGCATGTAAGGACGGATATGTGGAGGCTCTTTTGCCATGGCCATCCTTGTGATGGGAGTTCATCAAGGGAATGGGCTTCAGAGATAGGTTGATAGATACATTCGGACGTTCTTTGCACAATTTACATCTGTGGTCTGTGTTTTCATTCATAGTTATAGTTATAGCTTTGTTAGCTCCTCACGGCTTATACTGTTTACTATACTTTTGAAGAGAGGGGGCTTTTCTCATGCTTTCTACATATTTGATAAACCACTAGTATTTTCTTACCATTGGTGAAATACAAAGTGAATCTAAAGCCCTGCATGTATTATTTTCAGATGATGACATCTTTGATATATGTAGTGTTGGTTAACAGATTAAAAAAATTGTTAGCTGAAGACATCTTTGGTATACAGTATGTAGTGTAGGTTAACAGATTAGAAAAAGATCATCATTAGTTAAAGATATCTTTGATGTATGGTATGTATTATTGTTTAACAGATAAAAAAACATATTACTTAAATGTTAAATCTTTAGTAACTTTTTGTAGTGAAACAAAGTAGTGTTAGGTATAAGTTTAATATATTAAGAAAATAGATGTGTATTCTTAGAGGAATAACTTTATTGGCTGTATATAAGAATTTTCAAAAGTAACTGTAATTGATACATGGCTATATATGTAAATGACTGAAATGTGATCCTTATGTTATTGTAAATTAGTTACGATTTTATTTGTACCAATATATTTTGATACCAGTCTGACTGAGGTTCAGCAGTAACTATATAGATATTTTTATTTTTTGAATGTCACCTGTCTTACATTCATTGTATAGATTTGCATATTTTCATGATTACATATGAGCATTGATTTAGTCATAGATAGTTTGATGATAATATGTTAGACTTATTGTAGAACTTTAGCAATAATGTTTTTATCAGTAATTATTCATGATTCAAGATACACAAAAATAGAATATAATTTCAGTAATTAGTGGAAATCCTTTTGAAAAGAATTACAGTGTAATAATTTTTTCCCATCAGCCAAGCCAGTTTACGCCGTCAGTGCAAGATCAACAACGGTCACTCTATGGTGATCCCATTTCTGGCCAGTCTGCCATCCCTCCACCATCACCTGGATTTTATAGCCCAGCACCTCCAGTGCCATCAGTACCACCAGTACCACCAGTTTCGGAGGTAAATGAGACAGCAGCCACTCTCTTTGAAGGATAGAAACAGTTGCTCGTAGTTTTTGTTATTGATAATCCAAGGGGGAGCTTATAAGATTTCCTACATTTTACTATGTTTGCAACGTGTATACTAGATTAGCCTATCCTCTAAGAAGAGTTAAACTCAGACAGAAAGCCTGAACCACACCAAAATAAATGTGATCTCTCCAAACAACAAATTTTTACATGATATACCCAGTTAGAGCACTAAGGAGCAAGTACTACAATCATTTAGTGTTATATCTCACAATTAGTGCAGCTCTAATCAGTTTTGTAGATGGATAACTGTAAGATTGTATCATGTCCACCAAAATTGAACACTAAGATACAAAAGCCATATGTCATGGTTCAACTTAGGTTTTAGATTGTTACAAATAGTATTTTTTTTTTTTTTCTTTCATACATATTCGCCATTTCCTGCTTTAGCGAGGTAGTGTTAAGAACAGAGGACTGAGCCTTAGAGGGAAAATCCTCACCTGGCCCCCTTTTCTGTTCTTTCTTTTGGAAAAGTAAAGACAGGTGGGCAGGATTTCCAGCATCCCATTCCCTCCCCTTTTAGTCACCTTTTACAACCCGCAGGGAATACATGGGAAGTATTCTTTCTCCCCTATCCCCTATTTTGCATGGTTTACGGCTTTGTTAAAGTTACTTTTGAGAAGGCGGGAGAAAAGGCAGGTGGGGACATAGTTTAGAGTGAAAAGGATGAATTGTTTGTATACAATGCTGAAAGATACTTTTTCTTTTTCAAATCTGTTGCCAGTGAGTGATCTGCTATTGGTGTGGGGAGCAAATGTCAAGTATCATGTGTGGTGCCTAAAATGGGTGGTATTTTGTTCAGTGAAAGAGACTGACCATTCAAGTGAATGGGTGTGAGCTGGATTCGAGTCTGTCTGAAGTGATTCAAGACTTCTGTGGAGATGCAGACAAACTGTTTTGAGTGAGCTGTTGTTCCAATTGTATTATGTACTTCTGTATATTTGATGTTGCTACTGTGGTGCTAGGATGTGATGTAATTGTAAGATCATGCTGGAAGAAAACTGAAGAGTGTTGGAGAAGGAACAACCCCAGGGCCATTTGTCAAGGATCTCCTGCTGCTTCAGGGTTACACTACACTCAGTATTAGGGACAACAAGGACTCCTTTGAAGCAAGAAGTTCTATGACTAGACTAGGGAGATAATACAGCCTCGCCATAGTGACTTTTCATTCACAGTGCAACCCTAAGCACGCATAGTCCAATAAAACAAACATAATATATAATATATATTTATTTATATATATGGCGTTACCGGCCTCCGCGAGTGAAAAGTCACTTTTGGCGAGGCTCTATCACTTGGAGTACTCTCATTAAAGAACTCATTCCAATGTAGTATACACCAAGAACCTTTTCTAGAAATCAGTCCAGGGTACTAACAAATATCAGTAAACAAATATTCATACTTTGCCCCATTCTCGTTAAGTTCACTCTTTATAAGTATTTTCATGAGAACTCACCAGGTGAATGGGGGTTCATGGAGGTTCTGGAAGCATATCTTGAATTCTTGGTGGATAAGTGGTAGGCCTTGGGTGGAGATCCCACGTACAGCACATCACTGCGGGCCTGTGAGGGGGCGTGGTAAGAGAAGCTTCGCCCAGTCTCCCCTATACCTCGTTTTCTCACATGGGCGGCCCGCGAGCGGTGGTTGGCAGGAACAGATACCTGTCAGGAAAAAGAGAGCAACATTATGCGACGTATACCGACAGGAAAAAAAGAGTAACATTATGCGACGTATACCGACATGGGATGGATTGAAATGTGCCCTACGGCAAAGCTTTTTTTTTCTTTTTTTTTGTTACTGAATGACTTGCTCACTCTATGCCTAGCGCAGGCTCTCCTGATTGCTTCGAGTACAAAAATTATATCATAATCCCCCTCTAAACGTATTGTGTGTGTGGATGCGACGAGTCAAAATGAACAACACAACTACTGTTTCATTAGGGTTGGTGTAAGTGACTGGGAGCCGCATATCCGAGTCATTAAGGTAGCTCCTCTTTATTATAATAATCATAAACATATAAGGTAAATACGAGGCATTATACCTGTGTGAAAATAGTTTATTCAACATTGCTATATGTTTCAAGCACACTCAGAAACATAATGTTACGCAGCCCCCTCGAACTCACTCCACTGAGGGTCAAGGCTTGTCAGGATACCCTCTGCACAGAACTCAAAGGGGCGGTAACAATTTTTCCTTCACCTCATACAC
>JAYMFT010386373.1:0-20077 GCA_038088735.1 Panulirus argus | reverse complement strand
ACGCAGGGAATACGTGGGAAGTATTCTTTCTCCCCTATCCCCTGGGATAATATATATATATATATATATATATATATTGGTCCGTAAAGAACAGATAAGGGAATATACAAATGATAGTAGTATGAATAACATACAAAAAATATATGAATCTGAGCTCAGTGTACCATACATCACCAAACAGCTAAAGAAACCAAATGATCTTTTAAGCAGTGATTCCCCCATGATACAAATATACATAAACAGAAGCAAGGAGTGTGTGCATGTGCACTGTGCTTCAAGAACAAATATCTGTAACACTGTATTTATACAGAAATGTAAATCCTCATTAGCTAGGGCACAAAAATTTCTCTGGTAAGAAAAAGCTTGCTTCTGGTGTTAACAAGGAAGTCTAAGCTGCCCCATATAACCCAACATCATAAAGTTGTAGTAAGGTAATTCCTATATACAACCAACCAAAAAGTCACACATTACAACTCTGATTTTTTTTTTTCTGATCATTACACAAATTGTAAGTTACCCATAAAAGAACTATTTGCAACTGAAAATAAAAAATATAGTATAAACATCTCATTATCCAAAGATATAGACTACAAATGGATATAAGTCAAGTCTTCTACAGGGCAATTAAAAATAATATGTCCCTTTAGGGTCTAATTTTTATATACTTCATTATCAAATTTATAAAACATAAAATATAACACACTGGATCACAACAAGGACCATTTCATCACAGAAGATGTAAATATCTTTGATGTAATTTTGTAAAGGAAAACAACTACTGTCTCATCACCGATAATAACTAGCAAGAATTTGTAATCGTGAACACTCTTAACCTTCTTTGTGTTAAAAAATCATATAACTGCTTTGGTATAGCCATTTCATGTAAGAAGCAAGATTAGCCCAAAGATTTACAAAAACTTTTCCTGCTACAGCAACAAGAAGGAATACCCTCATATCCTTGAAAGCTCAATATCTCTATGTGTAGTGCCATCTGTGAGCAAAACGTCTGTTAGTGGCTGTGTTAACATATGTTCATGTGTCTCCTCACATATTAAGTTGTTTCACGTTTGGAGGTTAATTCTAAAACCGTACTGCTCACTTTATATGCTATAACTTACATATGTATAATGTAAAATGGCAACTATCTTCTGATAAACTAACATAAGGCAAAGGATTTGTAATGAGGAAATAAAATGATTGATAATTATCAGTTCCCCATTTTCACTTTTTTCTTGTTTTGTAATCATATGTATAATGTTTGGGTTTGGTATCTTATTACTTTTTGGCAAGTTTCAAGTGATAAATCATCCTATGATATTAAAAAGCATGTTCTAACTCCTCTAACGGGCACATATACACCATAAAATGTGGAAGGCTGCCTTATGGAAGCATGTAGTGTATCTTTTTGCAGTCAATCAATTACCTGACTATCTTTTAACTCTCGTGTTCTGAATGTGATATTACTGATTTAGTGATCTACTACATATAAACTATCATGCATACATTACACTTTATATACTTGCTAGAGGTTATAGAATCAGCTTCTAAAAAGTGCTTTTATATTCATGGTTACTATTTCCAAAACTATCTGTTTCCCCTACAGTGGTAAGAGGGAGAATGCTGCAACTGATGAAGTTACTGAAGCCATTTTGGTTGTCGAGTTATCTTATTTTTTCTTTTTTGTGTTATGAGGTAACAATCAGATTGACAAACATATTATGGGCCAAAAATACAATCGAACAAAATACTGTCCTAGGTTAATGAATAATTCTAGTGATACACACACAGGTATATGAGGTATGTAGATCAGTCTGAATATGTCAAACAGACCAACAATGAAATGGAGTGTTAAGGTGCAATTACTCTGATGTTTAAAGAAGTCTGTGCATCAGTAAGTTTCTTGTAAGCATGAATGAACAAAATGGTCACACAAGCAATTTTCACTTCTTTTGACCTATCTAGGATGTAAAAATTTGTTTTTCATTTCTATGTGAAGGGCCCAGTGAGACAGAACTGAAGTAAACTGAGACATCAAAGGCTTGTCATATATGTTCAAGTCAACAACAGATGTTTTATCCTCTGAACTGTCTACTTCAAATCATATCACAGTTTTATTAGTTAATCAAGTATTATTTTAATATTGTAATGTAAAACTAGTAATTATATACTCATCAATTTAGTAAGAAACATGGTTTAGATGAAACAGAATTTCTGTCAGACCAGCAGAATATGGCATTCTGGTAACTAAAAATAACCAACTGTTAAATGTAAAAGAATCTTAAAAGCTATACCTGGTGTATCACTAGTGCTAGGAGCAAGCGGATCATCTAGCTGCTGTGAAGTATGGGGACATTGGCCCACAGAGGATGGCTCCTCATTCACCATGGGGTCATCTTCTACAACACCTTCTTCTGGCCCCGGACTAGTCAGCAACCAGTGGTGTGTTCGGTCTTCACCTGAAGACATCTGGAAATAACTAAGACATGTTACTACGTAACATCTAGTTCAACTTCTGGGATATGATTTAAAGCACCAATAACTGAGGCATTTGCAATTATACAAACCACCAATATACCTAAATCTAAGAATGTTAGCTGCATCCCCAATGTTGCATCTCCTTGCATGCTGCTAATTTTTTCAAGTATTTACTCTTACCATGTTTATAATTACATGTTACATAATCAGAGTTAGTTTGAGAAATAAAACAAATCCATTCACCATCAAAACTAGTCACAAGCATATATTAGGTACATGAACTGAACAGCAATGACATGTACTTGTTTAAGAAAGATATACTTTACAAAATCATCAAAGTCAACTTACTTAAAGCTACATATGACAAGCAGACATACTGTCACAAATATAGGTTAAGAGAGATCAAATAATGCACATTTAAATCTGGAGTACTTTTTCAATCTGCCCAATGTCAGGTTAGGTTAAGTTTCACTTCAGTAAATAAAAATTATTCATAAAGAGTAAGAAAGAGAGAAAAACTTCAACTAACATACATTACACAAACATAATTCCTGACTTTGAGAAAAAATACTATTCAAGATAAAACTTTGCATACACTCATTTTGCATCTACCTGCTGAACGGCATTAAAATCTAATAATCTTTTTTTTTTTAAATCACATTCTGGTTTAAACAACTACAGGTATGCACACATGGTTTACTTCTCTACTTCCATTTTCACATGCTATGAGTACTTTCATTGTTTTCACATAAAAAAACATTTTCTTTATTTGACCTGAACCCTTCTGGCACATACTTTACATATATTTTCCACATTCCCTATGCTACTTACAGCACAAACCACTTTCAAATTACATATATACGTAAACACAATAATGATCCTACTTAAACCCCTTTAATATCATTCTCCACAATAAACCCTATCAGTCCATAAATTTATTAACTTTGACAGTAATGCAAACAATCACCCTTAGTTGTGTGTGCACGGGTAACACAATCATCAATGGTATATGTTTTTGTCTACAAAAACCCCCACAATGCTGAACAACAGCATGTAATCCGTATCATACCCTTGAAACGCTAAATCTACAGGCAGCATCCCAAAAGAGGAAAATAATGGCTGCCTGGGAAAGTTAATGACGTTTACATGCTTTATGTTGATTCCTAGACATGTTTCATACTCTAATTTTCTATTACCCAAATCTTTCCCCTAGAATCACGGCACTACTCACTAAAGACAAATAAATGAGAGTAGAATAGAAAAATTGTGCACCACTTAACGCTCTCACTCATTCTATTAACATAGTACCATTGAAAAACAGTTATATTACAATGGTACTACAAGTGCTGGAATCAAACCAGTACTTTAGCTAGAGCGTATCCATATCCCATGATCATAACAGGTTCAGTGGTGCCATTATACACCATTCAAGAGCCCCATTATACACTCATTACACAGTATGCACCAACTATGCACAAATATGACACTTTACATTTTCCCCAAACTACAATATTTCCTCGCTGTTCTTGTAACTATCAAGGATGCTCAGCTCAGACACACGTCTCAAACACATGTGTACTTTTGGTTGATACGTAGAAGGCACTAGTGTTGTAGTATACTAGTCAACATTTATGGAGGTCAGAACCAAAACAAAGACCAACACCTCCACTTCCGCGACCCGTTTCCGCCCTCTTTGCGTCACAATTTGCTCATGCCAAGCGTGTGCTATCACTGATGTCTTACCTTGCATTACACGAGACTAGGGTGTTATTTGGCCCTCCAGTGACAAAATAAAATATCAAAACAGAGATGGGCCGGTACCACAGTCTCTATTTGTTCAATGACGTGCTGCACGCATGCGCGAGAGCATTTGATTATTTCTAACAAAACACGTCCCTGCACCACTCTATTTTACTTTTAAATTTACACTATTCCTCCACTCTCTGACCTGAAAGCGAGTCACCCGAATGTCAGGAGATCGATAATCTCAAACTATGATTTCTGTTTAAATATAATTTTTAGAATAAAATTATTGTCGAATGCACTCACGATGACAGTCACCTATGGTAAAGTATAGTACTTTTCTCACTCATTTCCAAACACACTTCTTTCAGTTTCTAGAATCATAGATAAAACATATTTTTTTCTTAGTAAAAACTAGATATTCATATTATATGCGGACATAAATCTATTCACATATGTGTATATACCTGCACATAAGGAGGAAGTATATCCAAATATTAGTATAATAATATCTGAGAATACAGTCACGACCTCGGGGAAGCATCCCATCCCTCTGAAGTGATACAATTCTCGAAATGCTTTCTAAATGCAACATTACTAATAAATCAAATATATATAATCAAGATTCTTGAGACTTTATGAAAGAAAAATGTAAGACTGTTGCAAGATATAACTAGGAAAGAATGAGCACAGATTGGGAGATGTTGCGCCAGTGAGACTGCTGAACTTGGGCTCTTCCTATTGAGCCTCTGGGAATCTGTCAGTGCAATCGATCGACCTGTTGCAACCAGAGGTGGTCGCTGTCTTGTCCAGCCTTGTTTCTTTTTAGGGACGGTTCAGTGACCAGGATCAACGTTCGGGAACTAAGGCACGCCCCTCGCATCGCAGGTGATGCCCTGAGACCAAACAAATAATGACTTTCATGGGTTATTCTGTGCACTAGCACTCGGCCATTTTTGCGATATACCATGATTTAGAAAAGACACTTTGTAACATAGTGTTAGTCATCTCATCAAATCGGTTTTCAAGCATACGTTTGTTCATAAAGGACAACAGGAAGCGCCGTTGTCTTGAAGACGCGCTTAAGGCCTTATACTTACAAAAGAATGTCAAACAATCAGAAAGAATGAGTCAGTCTCACAAAATGTCGGGCCTAAACATCTTAACCATTGTCTCTGGACCTAGAATTTCAAGAACGTTACCTATCCACGTCGATGCTCTCGCTACATGCCTAATCATAAACAAAATTACTTTTTTAGGTACTCTGCAAATACTTAGTATTGACCACAAGAACCATATCCAAGATTCACATTAAGCTCTGCATCTCACTCCAAGGCCACAATTCTTCCACACCCATGAGGTAGTTTGGTATAGATCTGATTTGCTTCACAAAATGACCCTATTACCGCCCCATCTTCAGATCAGTAAAGTAACCTCTGGGGGTACCCTCTAGAGCCGTAGGTTATCATTGAGAATAGCTGAATGAAATAAATCGAACTGTCACGTCGCTCTTCCTCAGTCTGAGCTGTGAGTTCTTAATTTAGGAAGTATATGACTGTGGAATTCGACGTGAACAACTCAGGGATGTCGTAGGACACAAATCACACAGCAATGAAGTTTAGCAAAATAATAAAAAGTGGGTAAGTACAGTCACAGCCCAGCAGGGGAAGCACTTACGGGCCCGTCCTGGCCTCAAAACATACTTCCCTTTATGGCATCACCGACTGAAGTATTTCTTATGACTAATGCTCTTGAACACGCACTCTATCTTACCTAACTTAGGTTGGGGTGTGTATATGTGTGGAAACATTCAGAGTAAAGACACGGTACATATACAAGGCTGAGAAACCAGGCAACACGGATGGGTCAAAGTAAGGGAAATCGATATCTTGGTTGTTCCCAATCCCGGCACAAAGGGGATCTGAACGCATGCAATCCCAAGAATTCCCGGAATCCACTAAAATGATCAAACAGTGAAAAATAATTGAAAAAAAAGCAATATTTATGAAAAAGAAATATTTAATCAGGGTAAATTGGTATACAAGCTGTAGATATAAGAATGCTCATGAAACTTGCAAAAGTAATGTAAACACAGGAAATATTTCTCATTGTAAGTACGTACATAAATGTTCAAATAGCGACCATTTCGTAGAGATGGGGTAAGCAACCAGTAACACAAGGACCTGGTAAGTCCCACCCACCAACACCAATACAAAAAGCACAACAAACATGAATACACAACTATAACATATGCAGCAGCTTAAACACTTACAGAGAGTTACATAACAAAAGTCTGACGACTGTAGAAAATAGAACAAACAAATCATATAGAAAATATCAAACACAAAAATCAAGAACAATGTAGTTCTCTGGTTGATCCCAGACTTTCATACTTCTCCTGTACTTCCCATTCCCTACTAGACTCATCCTTAAACAAACTCCCCACTCCCACACCCCCTCCAAAACTCTTCCATTCCCCATCTCCAGTCCTCCAATCAACGCCAAGAATGAAGCACCCCAATCTGTACTTCAGCTACGAGTCAAGTCAAGGGGGGATCAGAAGAGCCAGTGTGGTCACCCCTGTCAACTTCTCCGTCCCCCCAGAGAAGTCTGCAAGATCAGTGTGCTCATCAGCGACCCCACATATAACTCACTTTCTCTTTGGGCGTGTGAGGAAGGCTGTGTATTCATCCACCACCTCCGGATAATGTATGCTATCCACATTCACTGTGTTCCCATTCAGTCTGTCCCAACCATCCACCTCTCTTATACTACAGAAGTACTTGCCATCCTTTCTTAAAGGTTTATCAATTTCCTGATGTCGTCTCTGGCTGCTCTATCCTTGCATCTTTCGACGAACTGTACACTACCTACATACATCTTCGAGCTATACTTAAACGTAAAGATTTTGATCAGGTCACCCCTCATTCTTCTCTCTTCCACGGTGGGTATATATACATAAGGCTTGCAGCCCTTCCCAGTACCTCACCTCTGTACGCTACAGCAGTACATGATACATCGCCTCTTCATCCCCGTCTTCGGTCCTCCATATTTCATGTTGTGTGAACTTTGTAAATACTTTATTGACACTTCACGTCCTTGAGGATGTTCTGCTTCTGTACCCAGGCATTACAAACCCGTAACCCTCGTTAATGCGATCAACTGTACCTATATTTCTGTGTAACCTTCCTTTTATGTATTGCCCAGTTGCCCGTATACGGCTTTTTATCCTGCTTTGCTATATACATTAATAGGTGCTGACCCTACTTATCCCGGTAATGTGAATCGTAAAACACCGGCCTGTCCATACACGTTGGTACTGCTCCGATGAATAATGCCCGTGTCTTTGTACAGCATTCCTGGGACCCTCAGCCCATCTCTGCCTCACAGAAAACTATATAAGCAAAGCGCTAAAAGCTTAAGGTTTGTCCAGTGCCCGTACTGTCATGTCAGTATCACAGGATAGGGTAATGGGAGCCGGCAATAAGGAGACTAAACAAAATGGAAATTACTTTCTGGCCATCCCACACATCAACATACAGCTGGTGTAATGTGCAACTCATGAATAGGTTTAAACCTAGAGGCTGTGTGTGTCATGCTGATAGTGTGTGCACGCAGTTAGTTAGGTATTCAGATCTTTAAACGCAACTGTTTTGGGCAGAATTGGAACCTAATTGTAAGTAACTCTTCGCAAAGCCGATCATTTTGTGGCTCGTTCACATCACTGCTAATGGCGTACAACAAAATTATTCATGGCACGGAATTCATGATTTTAGTTTCTATTTCTTATACACCGCAATGCCACATACGCATGGGAGACATCTTAACATCCATGTCTATGTCATCCATAAAACTGCATCCACCCGGCGGTTGGCTGTGCGTTGTTGGGGCGGGTCAGGACCCGGGTCTGGCTGGGCTGGGCGTCGTTGGCGCTCTGGTCAGCAGCAGAAGCCAAAAGCTGGAGTCCTGCCTGGCCAGACTGGCAGACAGACATCCAATGCGTCCGGCAGGCTCCCGCCGCCATCCTCACAGACACAGGTGGGGTACCCGGGGGTCCTCCTCGTCTCCTTCCCAAAACAGGAGTCTTCAATTCCATCCCTTATCCACCACATCGTGTGCTGTCCTTCTGGGACTCATCCCATAACGATCGTTAGTCTCGTTTGTCCTCTCAGTGTGGTGTATTACCCTTTCTGCCCGCACACTGCACGACTTAATGACATCTCATTTCCCACTCTGTGTGCCTGCTTTAGCCACGTAACAACGCCGTGGCTTCGACAAACATTGTGTGAATATGAAACACTTCCTCCTGGTTACTGTAGGCGGTGTGGTACGAGGAGCAGTACCTGCCCACCAACACCACGAGATTTTGGGCGGCGCACCGGTGGGCGTGCTGCCGTCTGTAGGGCATGGGCGTGGCCGTCAGGAGGGCCAAGAGCGGGTTCTTCAACTGGTTCAACGGGCGACCCTTCCTCCGCTAACCCCACCCAGCGGGACGAAGTGGGTGAGCAGCGGTAGATGGAGGAACTCGGGCGAGGGAGGGAGGGAGGGGTGGAAGGTGGATATCTATCTGGCTTGAAGGGAATGGTCGAGGCTCGGGAGATTTTAGTGAGATGTTGAGATGTTAGCTTGGGAGGGAGACGGATGGATGTCGAGCTGAAGAGACGGCTGTGCGAGGTGGAAAGACAAAATGGATGGTTTGAAGACCCAATAACTGAAAGAACCGGGGGAACTGGATGAGCTTAAGAGATGGGTGAACTGGAGGGAGGTATTGATTGTAAGCCTTAAAGAGGGAAAGTGCCGAGTGTACATTACAAGGGGCGAGGGGATTTAACGTGGGGCACAATGAGGTACCAGTCAGGAGGGGGGAGGGGGGGGGGTTGTTGGGGGGGAAGAAGAAGGTACACCTACTGACACACTGACTCGCTGGTCCCCCTCTATCACTGGCCTATCGGTGCGTGGTGCTGGTGACCCTTCCGTCCTGTACTGGCGTCATGCGGACAGTGCCCGGCTTCTGGGTTCACTGGCGAAAACGTATATCGAACGGATCCGACAATGAACGATAGATAATCTTGACGACTCTGCGTCACCGTGAAGTACGACTGTGTATTCACCGCCGACGTAACACACACACACACACACAGCGGCAGTGACGTCAAAAATCGGTAGCGACTGTAGCTAACAAGAGGAGTGCTTGGTGACACGCCTCACGAACCAGGGACCTGGACTGGAACCTGGTGATTTCTTCACGGAATGGAGCGCCCTGCGTACGTTCCCTGGTGTATGTATGTATATATATATATATATATATATATATATATACCTGCCCCTCGACAGGCTGACCTCGAATATATACATTACATTTGAGGAAACCTTTGATGTGCTGTAGGCTAACCCTCCCATGGCAGGGCCATACTGCGCACATGGAAATCAAAGGTCCATCCTGAAGGTCCATCCTAAGCACAAACCTGTCTTGCAAAATATAATTCCTTTTTTCTCTCTTTTCAGGTTTGAGACGGATAGAAAAAGCGCTAACCGCGATAGCTGACAAAGGGAAGCCAAGAAAGAGGTTGATAGAAAGCAAACAAACAAACAAACAGGAAGTGAGTGGGGGGGGGGAAGAAAAGGTAGAAACATAGAAAGAAAAATGTTCACATCGTCAGACAGATATCAAAGTGCATGTGGCTATGAAATACCCTCGACTGAGCCGCAAGAGCAGAGTTAAGACATATGACAAGACGCGGTCTACATAAACGTTTGGAATACGTACAGAGTGGATCAGTATACCAGTACAAGTAAAGGCACCCGTCCACAGGGAGATGACCTTAAAAAAAAAAGAAAAGAGCTGATGATGGACCAAAGTTACGCAAACGTTGCCAAGGCCATGAGAGAGAGGGGGGGCCAAAGACTTGATGCAGCCGCTGACGTTAAGAATTTATTTCTCCTGTTCTCAAGATGGCTCAGCCAAACGTTAACACAGCTGCAAACCAAGTAAAACAGAATATTCAGTGCCCAGAAACGCTCAACACCTGCTGAAAGACCACGACAATATTTCCAATACAATTCCACCTTAAAACACGGTCAGCCCTTAGGTCTCTGCAGGAGAGCTCGACCCCTTCCCTTACAAACCACTCCAGCAGAGCCGACCACCAGCCGCCCCCGCCTAGAAATAAAGCACCTACCTTTGCTTACCACTTCAGTAACCTCCTTGCTCCTCCAATAACGGCCCCTGACAAAACACAGACACACTGGAATATCACCCTATCAAACATATAACCATCTGAAGCGACATTCCTCAGAAATGTGTAAGTTATCCTTACCAATCTGCCTCCTGGACACCATCCTACCTTCCCAACACTACAGACACCATTGCAACGAATCACAGGACCACTCTTGCCCAAAATCTAAATTTCCACAATGAACGTTCATTAGATCAGTCGTCCTTTGGATACACTACGGAGGTACACACACACTTCTGTGTGCCAAAGACGATTGTATTTCAGTAAAACATGGGCAGGGTACCTCTTACAGTGCAAAACATACGGTGGGATCTGGGAAGTACAACATCCAAAGGGGCTGAACATCAGTTGGACACAGTTGAATTGTAGCTCTGTCCTCCGGAGACGTGGCGTTGTATCCAAGGGAGTCAGTGTGTGTGGGATGGGGCGGCTGGTGGCTCGCTGGGAGGCCCAACACAGGTGCATGTCGTCCTCACTAGTCGTTCATCCTATCGCAGGGAACAACTTATCACCAAGGGCGTCATCTGGAGGAAATCTAGGATGTTAAATCAGGGGTGTTGGAACCGTAACATGACATTTACGTCAAATATTAACATGTTTCATGTAATATTCTAATTAGTGCAGCACTAAATACTCTCTACTACCCCTATCATGCCAATTAAAGATATAAGAACTTAAGAATTATAGGTGGTGTAATAAATATGCACACAATGGGGGAAAACACAGGAGATTACCACAATATTCCTTGTAACATTACGACATATATCAAATACCTTAGGTCTCCCTAAAACTACTACATTTTCTTTGAAAGACAAGTATTTATATGGTAAACAATGCTATCTATAAATCGCTTGAAGAATTGAAAAAAGAAACGCTTAGACATATAACACTGTAGTGCCTTCAGTAAAACAAAATTGATATATATCTTAGAAAATTTAGTTAAGTACAGAGGAAAAAGTTTCTGACTTGCTATTAGTCTCTTAATGGAGGAAATGAGTTCACACGACAGAATGCCCACATAATTTGACCACGAAACAAAGACACTATACCGAAACTGTCGTTTTCATGGGCATGGGGCCAGTTTGGATTATTTCTATATATAGAAAAAAATACTGCAGAACCTGAGTGTAATTCTGATGAATTATGAAAGCTAAATCATTATGAATGTGTCGCTTTTCATAAAATATTTCCGTCGCACTGACGGGACCTATAACATCTCTGTGACCTTACGTTTGGCTCAGCTGATAAGAGTTAGTACGAACTCCCTCCACAACCTACAATTACCATCACCCTCCACCATGACCTACAACCACCACCACACAACCCACACACTCATTCACCACCACACTCTACAACCTGCCACTCACAACCTCCCTCAGACCCAGACCGCTCAGCTCCCACTCCCGGGTTACTTCACGGTCCACAGTTACCCAGTTTCTTTGCGACAAGTTAAAAGAAAAGAAAAGAAAAAAAAAGCAATTGTAACTATCTCATCCGACTACGGTTGGCCAGCCTCCTGCGCCACGCACTCACTGAGTACAAACTTTCTCTCTATACGTAAGACTGTACGCATGAAGTGTTCGTTACAATGATGCACACACATACCATATACTCACAAATTACATGTCCAACAAACATGGCTTATCTATTGAAGGATTACTTAATAACGTTTCTCTTCAGAACGCCATGCGTTATATACAGCTGATGTCTATTTTACAGTTGTACCATACAGAATCTATGTTTATCTTACAGTTGTACAATACAGTGTCTATATCTATCTAATACTTGCACCATACAGTCAGATGTTTATCTTACTGTTGAACCATACAGTATCCATATCTATCTTCCGTTTACGCTAAAGACACAAGACAAAATTTATTCAGTACTTCTACTATCATATTAACACATTAATGAGGTTATTAATCTCCGAGATAATACAAAGGAATTCCAACAGCAACAGATCACTGGGTCCTTTCGAGGATGTTTAAATGTAAACATAAAACTGCTGACTAATGCCTTGATGTACGAAGCCAGGTCAACCCGGTAATCCCGTAATGCAGGCACCTCACCATACCGCAGATAGCGTTCCTTTTCCCTTGAGAAGGAAACATTTTCAATTCCTGAATGGTAGCGAGTAAAAGGACCCAGGCACAAATGGCTCATTGAGACACTAAACTCTCCCTGGAGGAACCACAATGATGAAAACCTACGCGTTTTATCAATTCTAGGAACCTAGATTTCAGCATATCCTGTAGCCCTGTATAATTAATGTATTGATTCTTACATTGTATGAGAATGTTGAGATAAAGACGTTGTACGGTGTGGTCTGTGTGTATGTGTGTGCGTGTGTATAGTACTGTTTGTATGACCGGACTGTTCTGTTAAATATTTCTATGACCACTTGACACACTGAATATTGAGTAAGCTCTCACTTCCTGTTCCCTACTTCCACCACCATCCCCTCCCCTCTCCCCTACTCTACCCAGGGAGAGGATCCCCACCAAGAGGGGAGGGGGGGTTGAGGAGTGGGGGGTTGCCGGGCAGGGGCGTCCTTGGCTGGAATGTTGGCGGAGGAGCAGGAGGGACGGAGGGAGGGGGAAGGGGTCCCCGGGTCTTGGCGCCACAGGGCGGGTATCCGCCTCAGTTTGGCCAGGAATGTGGTGGGTGAGAGAGAGAGAGAGAGAATGGAGGTGGGGTAGAATGGATGAGGGAGGGAGGTGGGAGGGGGAAGGAGAAAGGGGAAAGAGCGGGGGAGGCTGGTGATGTAAGCCGTGTTGATGACTGGTGGGTGATGTGGCCTCGGCCCCTGGCCTGCTGCCTTCTTTTTTACCATGGCTCCTGCAGCTGCTGCTGCTGCTGACGGTGGCGGTGGTGGTGGAGCTGCCGGTGCCGGTACTTTCGCTGGCAGGCCCGGGAGGAAGTTTCTCTTCTGCCGCCAGTACTGTGGTGGCGTCTGCCTGGCTCGGCCTCTCTCTTGGTCCCTCTTGTTTCTGTTGGGCTGCTCTCCCATCTCTGCGGGTCTGTGGCTGTTGCGGTCTGTTGTTCTCTCTCTCTCGGACTGCATCTATTGCAATCTGTTCCGTAGTCTCTTTCTCTCTCTCTGTTTCTCTCTGAATATGACATTTGTTGTATTGTCGTGTGACTGTTGTCTCTCATCTGTGTAATTACCTTTTCGTATTGTGCGGTGAGGGAGATATTCACTCGTGGGACCTCATCTCTTGAACATTCTCCACTAACAAACAACCTTTCAGACTCCTGTATGCTTTCCAAGTTCATAAGTTCATCTCTTAAATCATGTCATTCATCCTCATCTCTCCCGCCATAGCAGTGCATTTTTACACCTGACCAACACGTTCCTTGCAGTGACCTATGATGGGTCATCCTTCGTCTCTTTCAAAGAAGTGTTTGCTGTCGACCACTGTCAAAGTGACTCACAAACATCAACACTGCAATCGTTTCCCTTCGGTCTTATCTCTTCCACGGTGGGCAAATCTCCCGTATCTCGGCCTCTCATATCTGGCGCTGTCCGTGTTGCCCTTCTCTGGACCTCCTCCGTCATAAATGATCATTGCGTTTCTGTAAATGAGCCGACCGAACCTGATGATGTACATTCTAATCAGAGGATGATAGAAAGTACAAATAGTTATCAAACATCTCCACCATGCAACCAGACGACAGTTTGCTGCCTCAGCAATTCTCCTAAGGGGTTCGTTCGGCCTCTGGTCGAGTAAAGCAATGAACCTAAGTTCCTCCTGTTTTAATGACCTATTTGTACTGTGCTGTGATGAGGTGTGGTTGCATGTTATCTACGACTCCATTCCTCTCTCTCTCTCTCTCTCTCTCTGTGTACTCCCTCCCCTCCTCCCCGCTCCCCACCCAACAAGAAGGCGGGGAACCCAAGCCGCTTTCGCCCGTACTTTCCACCGCCCGTGCCGGAACCTTCGCAGGGAGATTCTTATCCTTGGGTGGTGTGTGGCGGGCTGGGTGCTGCTGGGGCGCGAGGGGGGGGGGGGAGTCGCCAGGCGGATCCGGCCAATGCTGGCCTCGGGGGTAGAGAGAGAGAGGGTGGGTTGGGGGGCAGGCGCCTCCTTGAGCAAGAATCCAGGTCCCGTACCCTCAGATGGGCGCCACTGCCCCAGGGAACCCACAAGATGAGGTCCTTCACCTTTAGAGGAGGAATCTCATGGCGCGGGTGTGATGTGTCGGCCATGCATGTGGCTCCTACACGGTGGCCATGTGTCCTCTTATGGTACCGTGTGGCCTGCTGTGGTGCCCGGGCACGGTACCCTCTTACTGCTGACGCTACACTCTTACTGCTGACGCTACACTCTTACTGCTGACGCTACACTCTTACTGCTGACGCTACAAGATGAGGTTATCCTAATGGTCTTGGGTGGCTGTGTTCACTATACTGAGATGAATGGTCAAGGAGGGCGGGGGGGGGGGGAAAGCCATGTTCGCTGGTGCGACGTGAAACGGTCGTGGACGGGCCATGCTAACTGCAATGAGGGCGAATTGTCGTGGAAGGTTGACTGTACCGAGAGACGACGGGTTTAGATTGTGTTTCACTTCCTTGAGGTAATTCAAGTGACGTCTTCAACAATAGCACTTCTCAGTGACAACAACACTGCTTGTGATTGCCGTTCTCTGGAGTTCCATTTCTGTGAGTCCTACTGTATCATCAATGTGAGTTCTACTGTATCATAAATGAGGGTTCTTCGTGCATTGTTTTGGAGGGCGTGTTGCAGTGAAGTTGCCTGGCAGGACCACCTCTTTTCAACTGATGACTGTGTCAAGATATAATGACGCCATGGCATAAAGTCGTCAAGATATACTGCTGATGGGTTTACGGAGATCTTAAATAATCCTGTACTGTTAGTGAAGTGTCTGGAGTCCCTGAGAGCTATTCTGACGTCTTTGTCACTGAATGGCAGTGAAGAGAGAACTTAATGATAACTATCTTAAACATGTAACACTATCTTAGACGTCTGTCACTACCTTATTTTCCTACACTATCTTTCACGTCTGTCGCTATCTTAAACGTCAGACACTATTTTATGCATCCAACACTATCTTAGACGCTTGACACTATCTTAGACATCTGGCAATACCTTAAGGTGAGGGTGACTGGAGCCTCTGTTACCACGTTACACCTATGTTACCTGGGCCCTCGCCACGTGTTTCCCTGAGGGCCCCTAGACTGGTTCCCCTCCGTCAACATTCCTCACATTCCAGCCCCAATATCAAGATTCCGGCCTCCACACCAACATTCCAGCCTCATGACCAACATTCTAGCCCTTACACTAACATGCCATACCCATACGCTAATATTCCAGCCTCTTTCACTTACATTCCAACCCCTGCACCAACATTTCAGCCTCCTACAGAAAGACTTCCAGCCCCAACACCAACTTTCCATCCCCCTAAACCAACATTCCAGCCCTATACACCAACGTTCCAGCCTCCCTCGTCAACATTCCAGCCCAAAACAACAGCCTCCCACACCAAGATTCCAGCTCCCCACAGCAACATTCCATCCACCCACACCAAGATTCCAACTCCCCACAGCAATATTACATCCTCCAACACGAACATGCCAGCTCCCCCACACCAACACTGCAGCCTCCCACATGTTAACATCCTCTCCAGCCACACCATGTTTTCACTTCCTCCCTCGTCCCCCATCCCACTGTGTTTCTCGTACCTCCTTCTGCCTCCCCCCCCCTCCCCTTCAGTCCACCCTCCCCTGGCCTTCCACTCCTCCTCTCCCCCCCACCTCCCCCTCTGGTCAACCTTGGCAGGAATGTTGGCCGCGTGGTCCGCGACCCCCCCACCCCGCCCCCCTAGCCTCTACTGCTTCTTCCAGGAGGAACAAACACGTGTTAAGATACCAGTAGTACGTTGCTTTCTCTTCCCTAGGACGAATATGTGTGCTTCATACCTAGGAGGGACGAGGCCATGCTGAGGGGTGGACACTGCAGATATGTTGGCACCATCACTTTAATCCTCGGAAGAACAAGCGAGGGCTGAAATAGTACCCTTCCTGCCATTTTTCATTCCTGGGAGAGAAACAAGAACATGGTGAGAATCGGTCGCTTTGTTCGTCTCTCTGAAGGAACAAGACGACGCTGGGATGCGAACCCCGTGACTAACGTACCTTCCCTACAGTGAATCAGAATCTTACAGAGACAAGACCTTGAAACGACACTTGCTTCGTAGGATGAACGAGGGACTGCAGACACCTGCGGCTGCCTTGTACATCAATTCCAAGCGAATTGATTCGCTCTCTAAGGCACGGCCATGAACGACCACATCCTCCTTGTCCAGTATGGAGAGAATCGTTAAGGAGATGCGTTAGTGGAACAAAGGCGTGGGAACTAGTATACCTGACCTGCCAGGAATTTCAGGAAATGCTAGAGCGACTCTATCATAGCCCAGCATGTCTAACCTAGCACACCCAGGGGCCAGCAGAGATTAACCTAGCAGGGCACGAAGCCTCCCGGTGTCGGTCCGGACTATAAACTTGAGCTGGAGGGAACGCGTCAGTACCATCATCAGATCCTCCAGCTACCGTCTCCACGTTCTCCGTCCACTCAGGACGCTTGGCCTCCCTGCAGCTCACCTCAGGGACATCCACACACACGACTGTCACCCTCCTCAGCCTGGCCTCTGCCTCCCCCGCCTGGCCGCCCTCCTCCTCCTTCTCCACCACACGACAGGGGGACACTAGCAAGAGAAGGCGCGGAAGAGGGCATGCAAGGTCAGCCTGGGTCCCTCTAACGCCACTTTTCAAGGAGCGCCCAACACACAGGTCCTCCCGACTTTCTCCGCCCCGTCGCCAGCACCTTATCCGATAGCTCGGGGAGAGGTTACCGCACCGACTCGCCACCGTCGTCACCTCCTGCCACCTGAGATCCCTCGTCCCCAAGTTGCGGTTCGGCGCCGCAACCGCACCGGACCCATCCCAACACGCGCAGACCACTACAAAAACAGTCCCATCCCAACCATTCTTGAATACTGTCAATATTATGCAGATTATATTTCTACCTCCTTCCTCATACACGTGTTAAGACTGTTTAACGTATTTCACACACACACACACACACAAAACCTTTCCTGAAGCCACCCCAACACAGAGTGCGGTATTATCTCACCGTCCGGAGTGGCACTGGTACCCAGGCCAGGGAGCCGAGCTGGGCACTGAGAGAGAGAGAGAGAGAGAGAGAGAGAGAGAGAGAGAGAGAGAGAGGCGCCTTGGTAAAAATGTCACAAGACTTTCTTTAAAAATTCTCTCAAGGTATAAACAGGCAAGAGCCTTGAAGGTCAAAGTTGCCGATGACATGGGAAGTTGTTTTTGTTGTGCTCTCTCTCTCTCTCCCTCTCTCTTACATATACAACCTCCTCCCCCCCACGTCAATTCCTTAACGAGCGTGTTCTATGTATACATCACATACCCCCTCAAGTCACAACGTGTCGACTATTTTTAATCGTTAATTTTCCAACGTCGCCCAGCAACGTGTGGCCAGGGCCCGGCTACTCAACTGGTCCCGACGTGTTGATGTCCGCCCGCTAAACATAGCACACACACAACCCTCCCTTACGTTTTCCTCCATACGTCGCTAAATATAGCCCACGCGAGTCGATAGAAGAGTAGATAATGATTTGGGATTCTATCAGTCAGTCCCCTCAACTGTCAATAATACCCCGTTTTCTACCCAAAAATAGCGTACTGGGAGTAGAATTTCCACATTGCCAAAAACGATGATGAGAGAGATAATTCGGCGTTTGTGAACACGCATCAACACGGGTGACAGACCTTGGATTTTCCTTTTGAATTAAAACGGGAAAGAACTGGGGAAGGAAACGCTCTGCTTAGAATAATTTAAGACCTTCCCCTTAAAGGTACACACATATATATATATATAAATGGAATATATCCCAAAAAATATATAAGGTGCCCGATCCCTTCTGAAACAGGCTTAAAATAGCACAGGGTACAGATAACGTATTTTGAACGCTCCGGGAGGCTATATTAGGAGAGTCTAATGCAATATATGGACGTGTAATTGGCGATGCGACACGGTATTCGCCTTCCTCTGATATTTTTCGTATCTCTCGTCGAATCCCTCTGGCGGACGACCTTATTATCTCGGGGGAGCCGCTGCTGAATTTGAGGGTCATTCTTTTTGTATCATGCTTTGCTTAATCATTCGCGATTTTTTCACGGGTAAGGCCCGCTCTTTGACGGGTTCCCAGACAAGCACTTTTTCTTTTTTTTTAAGGTACTCAAGTAGAAATTCTCTTATGGCTCTGATGTGTGTGTGTGTGTGTGTGTGTGTGTGTGTGTGTGTGCAAGACCTGCTGACATGCCCCTGTCGGGCGAATATCATAAATGTCCCCAAAAACTGAGACTAGTGAAAAGGCTTCTTCATACCCCAGCTAATGCAGAGCTTTCCTTCTCTCCGCTCTCCTCGCCCCGCAACATCTTTCTCCCCCGGGTTCTAAGAAGAAGGAATTTCAGAAAAGCTTAGCTTTTAAAAAAAATGGCCGTGATGTATTTATAGACACTCGGTCGGCTGTTTAGCGGGGCTCGCTTCGTATTTCAAAGCACCCTGGTTCGTACCCCGGCCGTATCGGTGTCTCTACCGGGAATTTTACGAGGAAAACACCATTCCGCCCGTGTGTGAATGGGAACCGGTTTGTCTGCTGGGGTGAACCGCAAGTTCTGCCCTGTCTCCGTTGTCTGCAGGACGCGGGGTCTCGTCCGCTGCGGACTCGGCTCTCGCCTGTCAAAAGGCGATGGGGGAGAGGGGGCGGTCGGTGCACGGGCCCGACTTTTACCAATCTGCGCTGAAATTCCATCGCAATAAAAGCATTAAATTCGACGACTGGCAAATAATGCTTTATCAAAGATCCCTTGCAAAAAAGGTCACGCTTTCATGCGATCGTGTCCCAAAACCTTGAAGGATGTAGGACCTTCTCGCGAGAAAGGTCACGCACGATATAGTTCAGCGCTTTAGAAGGAGCGGCGGCTGGGGTGTCCACGTTAGGGCTGTGTTGTGCGGTGGGGAGGGGACCACACGAGCCTTCAGCTGTTCTCTGGCCCCCCTCACGGGGAGGTAATGTCCCCATCCTGGGATTGCTGGGGTGCTTAAGAGGCTCCTCCCCGACCCATAATGCAGCATTTTCTGGGTGGGGGAGAACACAGGACCGCCGGGCATGGGAGTAGCAGCAGCAGTAGAAGTAGTAGTAGGAGACCTTCCCTTTCCGAGCCTTGTATGAAAGACCTGTCAGTATATCAAAGTATCTATACATCACATCTATGTATCTATTTCTATTGTGTCCTGCGTCTCACGATGCCCCCGTGCGGTGGGTAGCGCCGGAGCCGCTGTCTTGCTACCGTCCGGCAACCGCAATATGTATACGTATATGTGTATATGTTTCTTCTATAATTCGAATTTTCCTTTCTCTTCCTACGTTCACATTTTGTAATCTGACTGCACGAGAATTCTGAAATTACATCTTATGCATCACGAGCGACCTCCCGCAGAGAGAGAGAGAGAGAGAGAGAGAGAGAGAGAGAGAGAGAGAGAGAGAGAGAGAGAGAGAGAGAGAGAAAAAAA